>JAQIXX010000415.1:0-61686 GCA_034700605.1 Willowsia nigromaculata | reverse complement strand
TTTGTGACGTTCCATGTTAAAGGGTACCCCCATTCCTTTGTTTAAGGCGTGACATGGGGGGTGGGGGGTCTAAAAAAATCGGTTTTTTAGCGTTACGTACTAAATGGATGATCCCCTACCACTGATTACATACAACATATGTTTTTGTAAAAACTGATGTTTCAGTTGTTTGGCCATTCATCAGTTGATAAACAAAACAATCAACCCGCTGCTGCTACACAAATCAGAGCATGGAAAAAAGGGTAAATAACGGCTTTCAGTTTTCCCGAATGTAAACAATATTGTCCTGACGTCGAATTTCAATTGCGATCACACTTGGAATGATCTTGTCTTTGTTTCGACTTCTTCAGACAGAAATGACAGTTTTCAGTTTTCAGTTGTGTGCAATTAGTAAAGAGGATTTAGATTGACAACAGGACATGATGCATATTTCAAAATTGGGTAGCAAATAGTAGCAAGATTTTGGATAAACGAGAGTTTATCATGAATAATAGGAAAGAGAATGATGTGTCAGATAAAGATAACTAAAATATTTAGAATGATGCGACTGAATATTACTGATATGTAAAATGTAAAGTTTGAAATGCTCATGTCATACCGGCCATCGGCCCTGAATCAGAATTCTAATCTAAAGATGGAAAATGGAGTATTGCTTTTGGATGAGATGCAACTGAAAAAGAAGGCAACGGCAACAGAAAGTTGATTGACAAAACTTCATAATCTTCAGTCATGAATCAGTCATCATGGAATTTTAATATTTTAATCAGACTGTTTTTCTTTCATCTTAGTGAAGTGAGGAAATGAAATGCATCTGACCAATTTTGTAACAGAGAAACTCAACTTCTGACTTATCATACATCACCATCACGTCTCATCGTCTCATCCATAAATTTCCATAGTTTCACAAGACTTTGAGGAAATGGTACATGAAACATAAAACAGGGATATTAGATTTTCTTCGATGATAAATGAAATGTTTAGAAAATATTTTAGCATTCTGGATAAATTACATTATAGGTAATGCAGACTCATGTAGCAGGAAACAGCGTTTTTTTTTGTTTTATAGCTCGTTAATATGACATGTGTGGACATGACTGCGTTAATGATGCAGGTGAAATTAAATTAAAGTCAGGAAGTCAGAGATACATATGTTGGATGAGTGTCAAGTGGCGACGATAAATAAATTTCAGTTTATTATTTCATTCTGTTTCTCTTACTTAAATACTGATCGATCGTGAAAGGGAAAATAGATTTACTTGTGTTATGTTAAATGCAATGTAAAAAAAAACGAAAACTAGGTATCAAGCATTGATAATCAAGATAATTGATTTGAACAAAACCACATCAGGCCATGTTGATTAGAAAAATATTGAAAAATTCATTTGAAGATCATTCCTAGTACTGCTTACTTCTCGTTAAGGTATTTTATTGATTTGCAGATCTGCGAGATGGATCCGCTTGCGAAATGATTTGATCCAGGGATAACCCAACTGCAAGAAAAACATTAAACCCAAATTTAATCTATGATTTATTTTTAACTGTTGTAATTTTCACTAAAGAGCCTATAATGTACTTAACGTATTTTTACCTGCACTCTCGCTCTTCAGATCCAGAGCGTCCCTCCATCCTTGCTCACCCCTTTTCAAATTCTGCTGAAGCTGCTGCCAGTAAGAACGCTTCTCGCCATCCTTAGCCATCTTGAGCTGATTCTTAACTTCTGGGGGGATCGCCCCTCCCATGAATCCTTTTCCAGAATGCCCGCCAGACCAGTACCGCTGTCCACCAATGTTTGAATGGCTGACATGCTGGAGGACATTCCCTCGCGATTTTCCACCCCGATGATGAAAAGGACGCCTCTGATGACGACCACCACCGTTGAATGTACCCCTTCCAGCTCGAAAATTCGAAAAACCACCTTCCTCATAGTCATTTATTGGCTCCGCTACTTCTGGAAGATCCATAGTTTCCATCTCTTGCATCCCCCTCATTGCTAAATTACGAGGATGATTGGGGCAACATTTGCAGTGATGCCTGTTCCGAGGGTTTTCAGATCTGTTTCTATCAGCGTACCCCCACCCTTCCATTTGCTGGGCATCAGTCCATGCATGACCTCCAGAGTGACCTCGCCGCCCTTCGTCAAATTGGGGTGGACCTGCAAAATTCATCGGACCTGGTCCTCTCCAATAGTTTTGTGAGGTGGATTGGCCGTTAGCTTCATAGAATTGTGTCCAATCATTCTGAGTCTCATGATGTCCTCTTTGGATAGGGCCCTCCACTCTTGGTCTTGGAGGATGTCTCGCCCCACCTTGAGGTATGTGGGACGGGTTTGGATACCATGAAGACATGCTGAAACCTCTTTGAAAACTTTGGTTCTGAGAAGTTTTGTGAAATCTGGAAATTATTTCTCTCTTGCTGGGTATTAGCTTATGCGAGCATCACAGAAGGGGCAACTTGAGAAGCTAGAGAGTTCACAATTTTCATCACGATGAATGACTGTATATTCCGGAGATTATCTGGGTGTGTTTTCCGAGCACTTCCAATTTTTCGAATGATAATCAAACACGTTTTCAAGTCACTTTTATACCTCCGGGGGAATAAGGTAACCCGCATTCTAATTGAAGCCCGGAAAACATTAAGAAAATGGAAGTATCCAAAAGAAAGTTGCTAGTTAGCATGCACATTCTCAGGTCTGCTTCACTTAATTTGCTGCTATAATAAAATGCAAGAAGTTTTCATTTGCAACCTACATACAATACAATCATTAGCATGTTAAATATTAAAAGAATAAATATTTTAAATGTCACTTTCTTTAATCCATGCTTGTATTTATTCAAATGAGCTAAATGAAAATGAAATGCATCGTCATAATAACTTTTGCACATTCTCAATGAATGGAAAATTACAATAAATCAGTGAAAACTTGTTTCTAAAAATGACCTCTTTTTGGTTCGTTTCTAATACAAGGTATTTTATGCAGTTGTTAAGAAAAAGATTTTGTGATGTTTGGATACTAATAATTTAAATCTCTGTTATCAATGAGATTCTTTCAAACCAAGTATCATGTCAGGTAGAAGTTACATTTCATGCATATTATCAATTATTTTAATTAAAATGATTTCATTTGGATAAGAAAATTTTTTTTTCAAGGAAAACAACAAGGTTATATAAGAACGTTACTATTGCCAACAGTTACTGGGATTCTATTTTAGAATCTGTTTTATCAATCTTGAAAACAATTGCATATTTTATATTATTGTAAACAATATGAAATTCATGAAAACATGATGAAATGTTTGAAAGAAATAGTGTTTTGCTGGAGAAAATACATGATTACCCAAATTATAAGTAAAAATTGACCCATGTTGTTTTCTTCACGAAGATAGACAAATAAAAGGCTTTTCATGGATTTTATTACTTGTCGTGGTCGTGCTCTCATAATTATATTGGGATTGTGATGCCATAATAAGTGTTATTGCTTGAGTCTTGATTTCATTGTTTACAAAAAAGAACAAATAATGTGGAATGTTTTACTTTAGGAATGGCGTCACCCTACGAACGGATGCAAGTCGTGTAAAACAATGACATTGTCAAGTTCAAGGAGAAACGTGCAGTTCATCTTTATTGTCAAGTCAGATCAGGGTGGCTTTGCAAATCGCAGAAAAATCATTCATCTAATATACATCATCATTATATCAATCAGCCATATTTACATTGTTTGTATAACAAGCGATCTGCAAAACTTTTGTACATGCTCCGGTATTGCTTGTCCTTTAAATTTTAAATGAGATCGATAGATTAGCTTATTGATTGCATAACTTAATCTTGATTGTTAATCCTACAAAAGGAAATTATTATCTAAACTAAAGCACATGTCGTGAATTTAAAATAGGTGACATGACATAAGCATTAACATTAACGACATCCGACATCTGCATCAGTTGTTGGTGCATCATGCTAGCCTGATATAAAATTTGGCCATTAATTTATATTCAATGATGATATTCATAGCATTTGCACATGTTGTCACGACACTTAAAATGATGCTGAAAACCATGTCATATCTCACTTTGCCCAAATTCCTATTCATTCTTCCAGTGTGTAAAATGTAGAATTTATCAATTTTAATGATGAGTAAGGAGGTAGGCTGAACGAGAATTGTTGATTTTTATCTGTGATCACAATCTCAACTCATTCTAATAAATTTAGCATCTTTATGATGACGAAGGAAGTAAAGTCAGTAAAGTGCACTGGCGTCACTGCGGCCAACCACCGCAGGACAAAAACAAGCAGGGACTCTCAAGACTATCTCATAGCGAGACAAGGTTAAAAGGGTTAAAAAGTGAATGTTAAGGTTTGTAGGAATTGAGATCTGCATTAAGGGAAATAAACAGAAACATTATAGTCATTATTCCTCATTAAAATTATCAACGTCATTGCTACAATTACAAGAGTTCTCAATTCAAGAACATCTTTCATTATTGCTCATATGCATGCAAATAATCTGTTTTGAATTAAGATAAAATATGCTACGTGCATTTGGAGCGTGCGATATTCTTCATTGATATCCATGTCGAAGGCATAAAATATAGGTATAAAAAGATCAATGGCATGATCACCGGTATTGTTGTGGACTCCATGACGCCAGCAGGAAGTAAATTAGAAAGACATATTTTAATATGGATTCATATTTTGTTTAGGTTGCATACCGACATTTTTATAAATAGCTTTAATAATGAGATGAATGATGTATTGAACACAAGTACAGTGTGATGACCAATATGAATCATTAATTTTTTCAATAGCCAATGCGATGATATGCTAATATAAAAAAATTTTTGTGATTTGATTAATTATTAGCCTAATCAAGATCAATTCTTGGAAGCTCCATTTAGAAAAACATTACGTTTACAATTAGTCATCTTCACCATCATCAAATACATATTAGTATAAGGTCATTAGTCGTGTGTGACCCGACCTCTAATTATTGCCAGATATTAAGTAAGTGTCAAACATACTTTAGGAATTTTCAATTGATTGATTGCCTTTCTGTATGACAGTAGTTAAATGCCTTCATATTATTGTCAGCTCTGTATAATATTTCATGTCTAATGACGACAACTAAATGACTGCTTACTAGTGCAAACAAGTTGCCAATTAAGGACTTGTCCACTTGTCACATATTTGATTAATGAATGAAACTGGTCTCAATAACCAGTGATGTCGGATTCCCTGCTAAACTATTTTATCAATGCTTATCATTACGATTATCATGTCACTGATCGACAAGGGCTTTTCAGCGTATGTAACTATCGCACATTATTTGCACCCTCTCATTTACGCAAAAACTGTACGATCCCGTGTTAAATGCATTGGCTTTTGTAAATGCTAGACAATCAATATTATCTCTCAAGAGATTACAAGTGTCCACAAATCAAAATCCCATTTTTGTTTCCACGAACCGCCAAACATGCGAGATGACGAGTCCTCCAGGTATTGATGCCAACTTGAAAGATCCAGTATAATCCCGCGGAAAACTACTTGATTCTGAATGCAATATCCAGCAATTGCAACACGATTTTAAACTACTAGCATACTGATTCGATTTGAACTTATCTGTCGAAATAACCAAAGACAAAAGAAAGCCGAAAAATGTCATCATCATGATTCAATCGACTTATGAAAGTACTCACTATTCACCTGCAGCGTAGAGAAATCGGCTTGATATTTCACTACTTGAAAAGGAGAACCACAAATCTACGCTCGTTTGTCTACAATCACGTAAACCATTAATTTTACAATCATTCATTTGTCAAAGATAAAACCAGCCGATTCAAATCTCAGTCTTAGATCAGATCAGAGCGTCACTTATGAATGTAATAGCACCAACTGCCAACTGCCCTATAATCGCATTATGTATTGGCCACTAAAGAAAAAACGCCAACGCCCTCATGAGAAAAATGAGATTTGAGCATTAGTACGCACGTGTAAATCATTTGGACAGGAGACGTAACATGTTTAACAGTTTTCATTTCATAATGCATGGCATGGAGGCTGAGGCTAAGTATTGCCGAAAAAAAAAATCGCAGCCAAGGCGTCATACCGGCATTATGATGGACAATAAAAAACAACCTACCGCAACATTTAACAAGTGGACTGGAACCTACAAATAACTATAGACATACCATTTATCTTATAGTCGCATGGAACATAATGCTCATAAAATTTCAAACGTCAAAAATGCAGGAGACGCATGAGTTTGAAAGTGCATGAAAATAACAGAGAAACATGGGGTATTTAAGATGGTGGTGTCTTTAAGAGTTCAACCTACTTTATCATTTATTACCTACCTACACATCTAGCAATAAAAACCACAGAGACTCCAACAGCGAAACACCAAGTTTGTGGATATGACCTTGACTTTGCCAATGTCGAATCGAAATCTTGAAAATAGAAGGCATTAATACATTTGTAAAGAGCCTGAGTGCCTCTGTAGCAATCTCTTATGTATTGTGTATGACTCTGATTGAATTACCAACGGAAATGAATGACATCAATTGACAAATCGTGTATCTATATCTATAAGCTCTTTGGTGTATCAGGTTAACTATTCATTTAGTGGGCAAGGCAACAGCCCATTAAAGGCTAATTACTAATTAATTGTGTCTCTTATGGGAGGTTGTAAAAGAATGAGATGTACTCGAAATCAAAGAGATTTCACCGAAAATGAAGTTTCTGAATTGGCTGCCTTCAGTATCATTTTTTTCACTTTGTGTAACTGTTTCACCTTAGTTGCATAATTCATCAGCGTACATGCTTTTCGTTCCCACAATTTACGGAAACTACTAAAAAGGTGGAAAACATAATTATTGCATTAAAAATTACGATGACTGGCGAGACTCCAATTGATCAACGCATTGTGTAGTGCGAAGTTGTATTTTAAATTAAATGTGTGTACCTATTTTATATTGATTGTACATTTTGGATAATCCGGATCGAACCACTATTACCCTTGTCATTGTCATGGCCTACTTTTCATCTCACCGACTCATCGCTCGTGTTAGCTTGGTGCAGTATCCGTAAAAGCCTTTTGCTAATATTCAATTGATTGGTTTTCCAGTTGATTGCCGATATGAAGGATTTGCCTGGATTTACACCAAATGTACTGAATACAAATTAACAATAGCAGCAGACAAGGAAGTGATGTCGCAAGTGCGGTGTCATTGTCGCCTACATTTTGTCACAAATGTTATTTAGATGTAGGTACATATGTATATGATCCGATTTATGCTCCGCCCATTCATGTTCTGACCCTTTGTTATAAGATAGTTAGCATGATATGGGAAATTGCATTATATTACTCACTATTATGCTATTGCTTACCACACATCATGCATGCATGCACAATATATCATTTGCCAACAATAGTCTCTGTTCTGTTACTTCAACGATTAACTCATCAAACGTCCTAATAAACCGCGTTTCCCCGAATTTATTGTTACGTAATCTCGTCTCGTTACGTGGAAATCCTATGATGCTATGATATTTTGGCTATTTTCCTGCAACCTTTTTAGTGGTACTACTAGAGCGCTAAATACTGTAAATTTGCTTGCTTGCAAACGCACATACCTAACACTACTAACATTACTCCTTGTGCGAGGCCATTTTCCGAACTATTAGCCAAATGACACAATCCAGGTATCACAAACAATAGAAATAAAATACCAGGCATATCATAGGACGATGATCCAGTTTTTCATAAAAAATAAGCGTCAAAAAGGACAACTTTTATTTTGATTTTTGTCCATGCAGAAAACAAGTGTGCTACACTACACTGCATACGTATACATACTTAGCGTATCATAATCATAATATATTATAATAATAAATGTTAAATGAATTGAGCGAATTTACATATCATTTATTGCTTTAGCTCTATTTATTTACGAGCCAAACTATTATTTTTCAAGTTCAATTTTATGAATGAGATGAGACTTGCGTTAATTAGAAATAAAATATTTACAAATTTCCTCTACCAATACCATGAATTTTGACAGGGAAGTTCACATGAGCAATTGGTGATAACTAATAACACTCACACAATAACCATAAAGAAAATGTAAGCATCAAGCAGACCCGCATGCGCCTCTGATTTGACAGCTTGTAACAATTAATGTAGCTACCACATATCATGTTTTACTATTATCTGTCCATGAATCATGCAGCCCAAAAGACGTGCTCAAATAATAAAAATGAAAATTCATATTTATGTATAAGCCGTAACTATGAACTACGACTACCCAAATATGTAATACCTGCCTACTACGTCCACGTTTACGCATGCGATGAATCATTGGCATTGTTCCTGCAGAAAACCTGGAGTCCCTCGGGTTCTCATTGTATTCGTTCTTTGTCATAACAATGTATAAGGCAATGTCAAATGTCAACGTTCTTGCAACAAAGGATAATATGCTACCCCAAGGGATAAGGTATGCAATAGGATTTGCTAAAAATAAACGTATATAAGCTTCAAGGTGTGGGATTCCCTAAAAACATCCCGATATCCCATAATGCATCGCATATTGTCAAACAATCCGTCTCAGAAGAGAAGAAAAAAGGTTCTATTACTGAAATTCTATTATTGCACGGGTATAAGACTGGTTTCATAAGTCATTTGAATTTAAGCATACAGATTGTAGTTGTTGGCCGAGAAGTAGGAGAGAGATTATATGCATTTTAAAGATGAATATTGTTTCAATATAAACAGCATTGTTGAGTTGTAAGTGAAACTTGTCATTCATTCATCACTTTTGCTATGGTGAAACGCAAGACTCAAAAAGTGTAAAACACTAATGTAATAATAGCAAATGAATAATGTGTGAAGTCGCACAAGAAATTTACATGATTGATTCATAAGTAAACCGTAGCTTTAAACTTGAAACACATGAATCATTCTCATTTTGAAGAAATTGCCTTAAAATGCTGTCTCCAGAAAGCATGTTCCATTAAAATTCAGTGATCCTAACCTCTGTTTAACCTCACGTATGAAAGCCTTCAAAATCAGACTGCACAATGAATGCAAATTTTGATAATTTTGATTAGAGGATTAGCAGTCACCGATTCGCCCCAGTCAATACTGACCGTAGTATTACTATGATACCAGTAACAAATTCAAAATATCCCCATTGTCAAACTGATTTCAGAGCATGCACACGTATTAAACTTTCATTTTAAGCAAATCCGCATTTTAAGCCATTAATCCTTCTGAATAAACTGTATATATCTCCAATAATGTCCCTCTATTCAACTCTTATCAACTCAAACAATTTTTTACAAAATCAATTATAACCATGGACAGAGGACACAATTGTTGGGAAATTTTGCATTCCAATTTGCCTGACCTTGACCTTCCCTCTGAAAAACTTGTCGCATCGTCATCATCTCCAAATCAGCATTGATCCCTGATTCTGGACTGCCAAGAATCAATTCACTTCCAATTTTTCACACTGACATGACATGGCAATCCTCTGCTTCACTTTTACTCTCAAATCATCCTAAATCCTCATCAACTTCGCAACTTTTGCTCAGCACACACACAAACACTACAAAACAATTAAGCTCTCTTCCCCACCATTTTTTTCGCCAAATTTCATCGAAAAGTGCATAATCATTAATTAATTTTTTTATATCCCTTTTCTAACCAAAGACAGTTTAAACAGCAATGATCATAGCAGCTCAACTAAATCATTTTTACACGAGAATCACTCGAGCAGGTAATAAAAATCAGATGCAGTTTCATATAGCAAGCTATAATAATATCTTCATGATCTGATCTCCTGATTTGATAAAGCGAACAGACTTTTTTTATTCTCTTAAATGGAACAAATGGAATGATTCTTGTTTCCACTTCCACTCTGCAAACCACCACCACCTATCATCCATCCATTTTATGTGAAATGCTTAAAATATTTTTTTTATAGGTGTAGGTATGCTCACTATTGACTATTTGTTTGCGTATGCGTAAAATGATTTGATCCACAGGTGAAAAAAATATAGTACAAACTTTATGTTGCAGATCAAAAAATTTGTAGATGCATTCACACCACTTTCAATTGAACAGAGGAGCGTGCAAATGATAATATTACTGCGCATTGTTGTCTTTTGAAAGCATTTTAGGTTTTAACGTGTACACACCACACTAATGCGTGGATATTAGCATTTACTGATTGATGAGCATATACTTTGTTGAGAGGCTAATCAGCATTTACTCACTTTTGCTGTCTAGAGTTTTTGGTGGGTTACTCGTTCATCCTGACGAAGATCCCATGGTTTTTTTTCACTTGAATGTGCTCATGTTATTGTTGGTTTCATATCGTTTCATGATAATGAGCATCATGATTTTTTCTACGTATGCATCGCAATGCAACGAGTTGTAGCATTTCGTTGTACAAATTTCATGCAAACTTTACATCCATTCTTCAGTCAAGCTCTGACCTTTGCAGAGAGAGAGAGGCAGAGAGAGAGAGATGCGATTCTCATAAAAGCGCATGCACTAGATATTACAATAATTTTCATAAAACTAAATTTTACTGCTTTATAATCTCTGCATTGGAATCTGCACTCCAGCAGGAGATCAAATCATCAATCAATCAAAAGAGGATCTGTTCACCTGTGAAAAGTAAATTGAGAGAGAATTTTCCTCTGAGTTCCCACTGCAGAGACAAGTGATCAATCGTTGCTTATTGTTTGCTAATGAGCTGTGATTGATTTCATTCCTCATGTATAAACAATTAGATTGAAGATATTTTTTCACGTTTTTTTGTGAGCGAAGTGGAGCCAGTGTTTAAATAAGTTAAATTCGTGCCATAATTGAAAGTTAATCATGTCATCGACAAAAATTAATGTTGACAGCTCCGACAGTACTTCAGGGATTGGTTCCTCTGCATCGTCTACATCGCCCCAAAAGAATGGAAAATGGAAAGCAATTCTGAAAGAGAATCTCTTGGCAATCCTAACGGTTATAGGAGTTTTAGCTGGGGTTGCGCTCGGCTTTGGTCTTCGAGGTGCGCGTGAAGACTGGGAGAAAAGGGATGTAATGTATGTAAAGTTCATTGGGGACCTTTTTCTGAGGATGTTAAAGGCCCTGATTTTGCCCCTGATTATTTCATCGTTGATTGCTGCAGTGGGTAGTTTGGATATCAGTTTGTCGGGGAAAATTGGAGGTAGAGCTATTGCCTATTATTTGATTACTACAGTTTTAGCTGTTGCGTTGGGAATTGTGCTGGTGGTCACGATAAAACCAGGATCAGGTGGGAAACCACAGGATGTCGAGGAGAAAAACCAAACACAGAGGATTACCACCACTGCAGATACTCTCATGGATTTAGTGAGGTGGGTAGTCTAATAAATAATTTTAATTTTAGACGGAAAAAAGTTTTCCATTGGGTTAGACCATTTCAATGCCAGTATCGCAGTCAGTTGTGGTCCTTCTGGTCATCCCAACACTTTCACTGCCTCAAGCGTACAATTTTTCTTGCACGTTTCAATATTCATGAAATGACAATTTGCTCTTTGTTTGACGTGTGTAAAGATGCACGCATCTTTTGCATGAATCACAAAGGTGAAAAGATGAGTGTCGATTGCCCATTTTGATGACTTTGTGCTGTGCTGCGCGTCCAATAATGAGCATATGAGTTTCAGAAGTGATCACAGCCAGAGACTATGACCCAATTTCCGTCGCAAACAATGTTTTAGGCCAGCTTGTTGAACATTTAGTTTCGCATAAAATTAATCACTGTAAATAAGCATTATCTCACAAGCATTGTCAGTATGCGATGTGATATGACCAGTAACCACTGCTGCAGAGAGATAAAAAAATCAAATGATCGGGGATAAATGTGCATGAAAATGTAATGGATGTATTGTGGTCGTCAGTCAATCGTCATTTAAATATTAATAATTTTATTTTCATGTTCTTTTTGCAGGAATATGTTCCCCCCGAATTTGATTGAAGCTACAATAAAAACAGTAAGTTTGATGACAAATTAATGAAGAATGTTCATAAATTATAGAACTATTAAAGAGCAAAACTAGATAGAACGGGGAACGAATATAATATTAATTGTCATGCTGTTTTGTGTAAAATATTAGGCATCCATGTTTGATGTTTAGAGAGTTAACGCATGCATACCTAATACGTAAACCCTTGAAACTTTAGTATCGTAGCAAAATGTTCCCCTTTTTTGCACATAGGTATTCTCAGTATCTGCTGGTGAAGTGGTCAATGCCCAGAGATACATACATATTTTAGAGGAAAAACTTTTAAAACAGACATAAAATATGATGGTATGTTATTGACACTTGACATTATATACGTTGGCGCATCTCCATCATATAGAAACAAAGATAAAAACCGGATATGAAAGTGGTCGAAAATTCAGAAAAACTTAAATGCGCTCTAGCTCGTGTGGCATAAATACCAGAGACCACAATGGCAAGCCAAACCAAAATCATAGAAGCGTGACCAGTGCTTAAAGCAATGTTGCTAATGCATTTTATGCATGATACACGTGGTTTTGCCTTATTCAAACGTAAAATTCCAATGAAAATTCTGACGCTATGATCTTGTATGAATGAAATTACATTTAAGCCAAATAAAATTATAAAAATTCTGATCTACTTGTTTCACTTATAGTACCAAACATCGATCACCGAACCGACGGAAGTTAACGGAACAAAAGGTGGGGATTTACATTTTAATTGCTTTTAAGTATATCAGGATAAGCTTTCAAACTCAAACTACTGATTTAACTCTTCTAGAAACGGATAAGAACAAGTGGCCTATCAAAGAAGAATTTGTTGATGGCACAAATATTCTGGGTCTCGTCGTTTTCTCCGCAGTCCTTGGTGTCACGTTGGGTAAGCTCGGCGAACGTGGAAAGCCTTTACTGGACGTCTTTGTCAGTCTCTCTGAAGCCATGATGGTTATCACCAGCTGGGTAATTTGGTTATCTCCCGTTGGCGTCTGCTTTCTAATCGCTGCACAACTCATTGATGAGGAGGATCTAAACCAAGTTTTTACAGCTCTTGGGAAATATTTCATGACTGTGATGGTCGGTCTTGCTGTTCATGGGCTTATCGTTCTCCCACTCATTTACACAATTGGCACTAGAATGCTTCCATTCAGGTTCCTTGCGAACATGTCGCAAGCTCTGTTTACTGCTTTTGGAACATCCTCCAGTTCTGCAAGTCTGCCGGTGACGATCCGCTGTCTAGAGGATAAGAATGGAGTGGATCCAAGAATATCTCGGTTTGTGCTTCCAATCGGAGCAACAATTAATATGGATGGGACGGCATTGTATGAAGCAGTTGCTGCCATTTGGATTGCTCAAATGGATGGGATGACACTGGACGCTGGGAAAATTTTGAGCATCAGTATTACTGCGACTGCGGCTGCTATTGGGGCTGCAGGCATTCCGCAAGCGGGGTTGGTCACCATGGTGATGGTTCTCAATACGATAGGACTTCCTGCGGAATATGTGTCCTATGTTGTACCTGTCGATTGGCTGCTGTAAGTTGGTTAAACTAAATTACTTAAGGTACAATAGGTACCTTATATTTTTGTAAATGCTCTCATTCATAAACCTTCTATGGATTTTGTTGCTCAGGGATCGGTTCCGAACAGTGATAAACGTGTTTGGAGACTCTATCGGAGCCGGGCTTATCTACCACATGAGTAAAAACGACTTAGACGACCTAGGTCAGTTGGAGGATAGTGAGCAGAAGAGGGTGAATACGAGTGATACTGATGTGACAACATTGGATAACCAAGACTTGGGAAAATAATTTATAGTATTTTAACAAATATGCAGAAATGTTAGATAGTATAGAGTTTTAGTGTTTTTCTCTTTGTAATTGTTTCTAATTTATCTAAAACTTGTGTACTGCTATTATCACTATCTCATTATGACCAAACCTGAAACCCCCACGACCACCGTGCTGCTCGTCTTTCCACTCTCACCGTTTTTTTGTGACGTCGTAATATTTCTTATTAAATTATTCTAAGACTAGTCCAAGCTTTTTAAAATATGAGTCTAAAGTGTGGAATCAGAGTTAACCAACTAATTCTTTACTACACTAATTTATGAAGGATCGTAGAAAGAAGTTTATTATATCGCATTTACCATGACCTCCTGTAACTCCAATATGATTACAAAAAAACAGCTGCAATATTACTAAACTACCTGTTAAAGTATTTTTAGATATAAATTTTATTGTTCACAATAGCAAATGTTAACAAAATATACCTTATACAAAATATACATCCCTGACATGATAGGAGATTATATATTTAGATACAAGTTATTACGCGACTATTGAAACATTACAATAAAAAATATAATGATAACCTGTATAACAAATATTTTTTGGTAACATGCACCGAGTATGGCACTAGCATTTTTTTACAATTTTTTCAAGATTTTTCAGACTTTTAAATATAAACGTAACGTAACATTACATAAGTTAAGTTTAGAATACTGCCACGTAGGTAATCAATATTCATTTCTGTAAGCTGAGTCAAAGCGGAGATTTCTGTACGAAAGACTTTGGAAAGACATTATTTCATAGGAACTCTTCAGTCAAGCATTTTTTAGCCACATTCATGGCATTCAGTCACTGTCAGGTGTCGGGGACGGAGGCCGGCTCGGCTGGTTACTTGCTGAACTTGGTTGGCCGAACCAGTGAACGCCATTTTCATCATGCAATCGACGTTCCCCAGGGCCTGGCATTTGATCAGAATTTGGGCGTTCGTTGAACCCAAGCGAAGAACCAGGACGACGCAGATCAAGACCCAGTGAGGGTCGAGGACCATGGCGCTGGCCACGGCCATTCATAGAACGATCTTCTGGACGGTCGAATCCAAGCAAGGAACCACGGGGACGCTCATCAATAGGACCAAGACTAGGACGTCGGTCCAAGTCAATGGTAGGATTAAGCGTGTGGCGTTGACTTAAGCCATCCATAGGATACGGAAGGACCGGTTGGTCGAAGCGAGGCGTAGGATTAAGAGCGTCGCGTTGACTTAAGCCATGCATAGGATACGGAAGAGCCGGCTGGTCGAAGCGCGGAATAGGAGCTGGGAGAAGGGGTCGGTTAAAGTCTGGCATAGGAGCCGGTGGAAAATGCGGGTTGTCGTAGCGAGGAGTAGGAGCTGGGAGAAGGGGTCGGTTAAAGTCTGGCATAGGAGCTGGTGGGATAAGCGGATGCTCAAAGTCATTCATAGAGCCGTGAAAAAGGTCATGATCGACGCCATACATTGGGCCGGGACTACGGCGCAAATCAAAGTCACCCTCCGGAGGAGGAATGTCAAAGCCATACACTTGATCAGGTGTGAGTTGGTCGTCGAACCAAACCAAAGGCTGATTAGGCCACAATGTGGGTAAATATTCCGCCACAAACCAGTCCATCGAGGAAGGATTACGGTTTTCCATTTGATCAGCGGCCTGATCAAACCAAAGGACTGGAGCCGGACGCTGTTGCATATTCAACCAACGTAGACGTTGTTCCATTGTTGTTCGTCGTTCTTGTACGGCGTCTTGGAAAAGCTTCTTGCACTTTTCTTTGGAGCTGGTTCCATTATCTTGTAATTGTTCACTAAATGGGATAAGTATGTATTGTTTTTAAAATACTGTTTATTAATTCAAATTAAGACTAAAGCTTAAGAAAAATGTAATATCTAAACTTACTTCATCTGTAAGCCACAAGGTGGTATCAAACCATATTCTTTGAAATCCATCGGCACACGTTTCAAAGTATTCAACCAAGTTTCCTCAGTATCCAACAGATTGTTCATTCTCTTTGAAGTAGACTGAAGGCGGGCCAACGATTTCATATCCAAATATTTTGCCAGCGCAACTATTATCTCATTTGGGAGTTGAGCAAACCCAAAGAGTTCCAGAGATATACAAGACAATTGATCAATCATGTGAGCACATATCTCGGTTTTGATATCACAAATCAAATTCACGGTTCGAAATTTTTGCATGATATCCTTCAGACTTATTCGGCTCATGCTGTGACCCCGAACAAGATACTTGGAGCGGAGTTGCGTTTGGTATACGGCATCGTATGGAGCTTCTGGCTCAATATCTGGAAAGAAAGATACCAAGTTCAACACCTGATTCATTGTTACGATTATCAATTTCAAAATAATCAATAGATAATTTGACTTCTTACGAGAGCATGCAATAAAAATATCATCGTTCTGCCAGGTGCAAAGTATCAATGACTCGGGTCCATACGCAAACTCGGCACGAGGAAGGAATTCCTCCGGATCAGTTTGGTTATTAATGATGAACTTGTATTCCACTCCATCTAAAGTCTTGTACTTGCGTGCGATCGTGATTAGCACTTCAATCAATCTACGTAAAGAAGAAAAGAATGTTAGTATTGTTAAGATTGAGATATAAATGATTGAAAAAATTACTTGATTTACAATTTACCTCATCATTCTGTCAGAAAGAGACTCCATCATCAAAGCATCTGCGCAGAGATCAGGGCTTTCATCTGGTAGAACCGGCACAAATCCTGCCTCAATCATACAGATATTAGCAAGGATGCTTACGAACTCCCTTGCAGAAATAGTATCATTCTTATCAAAAAGCGCTTCAAAGAGCTTAGTGATCACTGTAGGCATCTTCCGCCCATCCTGGATGCACTTGAAAGGGCTCCACTCAATTGAAGTATACGGGCGAACAACTTGAATTGGTCCTTTCGAACCCTTCGTATCCTTTGAGCCTGTGGTCATGTACATAATTCAATAAAATTAGTCAACAAACATTAATTAAAGCTACTAATTAATAATTATCTGTAAAAAAGGCATGCTTATTACGAATTTTTATCTCATTAGGACTTTACCTGACGTTGAAGGCTGTTGTGGCTGCTGATCTGCCATTTTTGACTCTAGCTTACTTTCATTCAAAGCCCACCAACAGTTTGATGATGATAACTACTAGTTTCTGACGTCTCCTAGACACAAAATTAAATGATTCGCAGTATCAAATTTCGAAAACAGGTCAAAGCCCTAATCAAATAATCAAATGTTTAGAACTTAAGCTCTAAGCTCAATAGTGCATCCACATCCACCCACGTTAGGTGGTTGGAAGTAAAATTGAAGCTTAGATCTATTCTATTAAACCGACTAATGACAAGGGACGATAGACTAACAATTATTCAAATTTTGCAGTTGTCAATTAATTTTGCTAGTTCAATTTGAAGCGTGACTTGACAATCACAGGCAGTTGTCAGTAGTCAACACGTGACTTTGACTTAAAAGGACGTGCAACGTGTCAAAATTTAAAATCTGATTAAAAAATTACAATAATCCAAATTCGAGAAATTGTCAGGTGAATAGTCGACTTGGTTACTTAACTAAAAGTAAAATTTTTAATTTAATCACAATAGCAAAATTAAGCAGACAGGACAGGTAATACCAGACCGACAGATGACAGCTGAGTCTTGATAGGGTAGCTTGCTGTACGGTTAGTTAGTAACGCAGATGAGCTAATCAAATTTCAAATTCCTTCCAATCAATCCTAGTTACTGACTTTGATGTTACAATTAATTTCACAGTTAAAAACGGTTAAAAATTATCCTCAGAAGGATCACTTCCTCTCGTCAAAATCACAACAAAAGCACATGTAGTAGGAGTACCACCACAACACTGTCAAAAAGCTGCTCTTTTGGCCCACAAGTCAGGGTTTTTTATTGCAGGCAGTCGTGAAAACCCACTAATCGGGGCAACGTGAGCCCACTGAGGAAAAACAGCGGCAAATTTTCTCGTGCATTCCCTTGAGTGTTTTGGTAGCACATGTTGTATTCGCATGTTTGCCAGAAGAGTTGATGCTGTTACCAAACTTAATTGTCATTGGCTCGTGAAGAAGCCTTCCTCAAATTAATTTTTTAATTGCAGTGAATTATGGTCGCTAATCTCACATACGTGAGGATTGATTGATGTGTGGTCAAATTGAGATTTAAATTTATGAAGCGTAATAATTTGGATCAGTGTTTGATTGTCAATTGTTGACTGTGGGGTTTTAGTGGCTGGTTTTGTCCTGATTGACGGGAAATTGATAGTTAAGTAATTTTGGAACATTGTGCAGTTAATTGGAATCCAAAAATGGTATGACAATATGTGAAAATTAGTAATGCGTTCATTGTAGTTTCGAATTAATTAATGTCCCATGAAATATGAATTTGATGATAACCTACAATGAAAATGTTGATGGGTTAGTTTAATGATTCTTTAATTTTGGTTTATGGTAGATTCGGCGACAAGCAAGACTTCGGCGAGAATTTTTGTACAGGAAGGGCGTGGAGGAGAGGAAGAAGGCGATTCATGAGAAGAAGGAAAGGCTGAGCAGAGCGTTAGAAGGTTAGGTGATTGTCAGTTTAATGATTATTACTAAAGACTAATTATCTCGTATTGTTAGTTGGAGTTCTAAAATGGGTTCTAATAAATGTTGTCTAGATGGTCGAAGAATTGATACTGACTTGAGGAAGGATGCGTTAAGTTTACAAAAGTCGTTGAAGTGGGATGATCAGTCTCCAGCTTTAGCAGAGACTCTTGCATCAGAGGTAATAAACACTTTTGATTAAAGGACCTAGTGGTATTATTTAAACTTTTGAAGTCTCAGAGGTGCTAATGAAAGGTTAAAAATGTATTGGACTTGATTATTGTTTGGTTTTTAGACTGGAGGCTCTGCTGTGTCCAGTCAAGATGATGAATATCGCTGGGCAGGAGTGGAGGACCCTAAAGTTGTTTTGACAACTTCACGTGATCCCTCTTCCCGTCTAAAGATGTTTGCTAAGGTTCTTCCCGTTCAAATTCCTAAACTATCAGAACATAGAATGCTTTGTTGGGTTCAATTGATTAGCTTACTTTCTAAATATTACAGGAAATGCGACTCATCTTCCCAAACTGTCAGCGCATTAATCGAGGCGGGTACGAACTTGGTCAGCTTATCGAAGCCTGTAGAGCTAATGGCGTCACTGACCTTTTAATTGTTCAGGAACATCGTGGTGAACCGGATGGTCTGATTGTCTCCCACTTACCTTATGGACCTACAGCATATTTCACAATTGCTGGTGCAGTTATGCGACACGAGGTTATGGAGATTGGTCATTGTCCCCAGCAGTATCCTCATTTAGTTTTTCACAACTTTAAAACTCCACTAGGACTCAGGGTACTTGTCTTTTATATTTCGAAAATGGCTTAACCTCCACTGATTAATTCAATTTAAGTGTTTTCATAACATTTTGTATTCTATATGTTTTCTAGGTCCAGAATATTCTCAAATACTTATTTCCCGTTCCAAAAGTAGACGCCAAAAGAATTATCACATTTGCTAATCATGACGACTACATTTCATTCCGGCATCATACATTCAAGAAATCCGAAAGCGGGAAGGATTATGACTTGACTGAACAGGGGCCTCGGTTTCAACTGAAATGTATTTTTTAATTGACTTTTTAAGTAACTTTTGCAACATTGGAAGAGTATTTTCTAAACAAATTTTAAATATTGATTAAACAGTGTATGAAATTAAGCTCGGGACTTTGGAAAACGCTGCCTCTGCCGACGTCGAATGGGCTTGGAGGCCATATATGAACACTGCAAAGAAGCGAAGATTCTTATCAAATGACGATGGTTGGCAAGACGACAATGAGCCCCAACAGTAGTTAAACGCCCGTTTTTACGTATTTTCAAAAAAATCATTGTTACTGTTGCGATATTATGAATCAGTAAATAAATTACTAAATAATATTTTTTAAATTCACGATATGTTTACCAGTTTCCAACTTTTAATTTCGTAATTATTTAGGAAAAGAATACATTCCGTTTTAAGTAGACAAAGCATGTAAAAACAATTAACTTTAAACTTTATATTGAATAAGTGATTGATCATTGACAATAATTTAGATAAATGCATGATTAGTAGTTAGGTCTAGGTCTGATTACCTATCGATGATTCCTTGATAGAATGACGCCGCCTCTGATTGCCACCTTCATGATTGATTTTTCACGCCTTGTCTGCCACCTTACCATCTCCATCGTCAATGTTAATGCTATGGCGTATCATAGGGATCGGTTTATGAACCATCGTCTTCTGCTGAGCAACAGCCGCCTGGAGCTTCAGCTCGAGGACCATCTTCTTCATTGTCGCTTCCTGTTGCATATCCAGAATAGCTTTGGAGATCGTCTGCTTGAATGCCTTGCACTCCTTATCCATCACATCCATCTTCTGAAGTAACGCCTCATTGGCTACCTCAACGCTCCTCGTATACTTATCCTTTGTTCCTTGCACCTCCCTCATTTTCTTCAACTCCTTTTTAATACTTTTGGTAACCTTGGACTCCTCTGTGGACTGCTTCTTCCGTTCTTCAGAATCCTTCCGAATGCATTCCTCCAACTTTTCCATTTCCTGACGAGTTTTCTGGAGCTGCGCTAGAACATTCTTTTCTTGCTCTTTCATCTCCTTCAGTTCCTCCTGGAGGGCTGCAATTGTGGCCAAGTTATTAATCGTGAGTTGATGGAAGTAGCCGACAGTATTTTGCATGGCGTTGCCATGGATATCCTTTAACGCCTCGACATGGCTAAGGTGCTTGTTTTTCACAAGCTCACGTTCATTCTCCAGAGCGATGTGTTCACTCCGCTCACGTTCTACTGCAGCAGTAAGAAAGTCACGCTCCAAACGGGCAATTTCTAGGCATGCATCATCTCGAACTTTGGAGACACTTTTGGCATTTTCCAATTTCATTTGGCGAAGAAGTTCGTGCATTGCGGTTTGGGCACTGCGGAGTTCGTTGGACTTTTGATCGACGGATTCCTTAAGAGTCGTTTGGATGCGAAGCATGTCCTCTTGAGCTTTGCGAAGTTTCTTGAGACTTTGGAGGTTAACCTCGTCAACGCGCTTGGATTGTTCCGTGAGGAGAAAACGAAGCTTTTGTTTGTGCATGAGTACCTCCATTTGCTTTTGCTCGTCGTGCTGAGGAAATAAATAGATACGACAGTTAAATATTAGATTGGTTATCATTTGTCACAATAATGGTGGCTTAAATGATGTAAACTCCGGTTGGTACTCGCCTCCGTCATTTGTTCAACAGCAAGCCGAGTCTTGATCTTTTGTGCGTGGAGTTGTTCCATTGCAATGTTCCAAAGAGCAAACAATTTCTCACGTTCTAACATGAAGAAATTACGTTCCTCTCGCTCCCGATCAAGTTCCACCTTTAAATCGTACATATCGACAATAATTCAATAATTAGTATCGCATCATAATGATAATCGATAATTTTTTGAACCGCAGTCAACACAGTACCTGAATCCGCCTGACATGACCAACAAGCTGGTCCCTTGACATCTCACTCGTGGCAATCCCATCGACGATTTTAGCTCCCTTCTTACCTCCCTTCTTTTTCGGCATTTTGATGATCCTCTAGCAAAAGACAATGCAAAAACCTAATTAGCATATAGTACAATTAATAAAACAGTGTTATTACAAATTAATGAATTACAAATATTTAATTGCAGACTTACGTTCCTGTTCCTACGCTGTTTCTTGCTGAGTTTTCAAAACTTTTTCTAGAATTTAATTGAGCTATTTTCCACTAACTTTTTAAATGTAATTTTGAAGAATTTAACTATTTAAAACGCTAGCATCAATAGGTAAAACTACCTATTTCAATTTCACAAGAGGTAAACGAAAATGCTAAAAAACTCAATGATAACCTGAACCTCCAGAACCACCACTCTGACATCTGACCTGTCGGAAAGGCCTGACTACAGGAGGCGATACTGACTTCTGACTTTGCTTGGGTGAATCTAGAATCTGCAAGTGATTTGTTTTGTCAATAAAAAAAGGCTAACTGAATGTTTCGGAGCTGCACGTCGCGCCGGCCAGTGATGATGATGATGTAGCCAGAGATGCAGATGATCTACGAAAACTCGGCGATGTACTTTGTTTTTCTCTTTTGTTGGCCCTCTCCGTCTCCTTGTCAACGAGCCATATGCCTCAGCCATGTCATCAGCGCAAACACAGAAGCGACGAAGCCACGCGCTGCGTTGCCAACAGTGCACCAGTGATGACGGCATGGACCACTGAGCCGTGTAGAGAAGTTTTGGAGGTGGAGCTCGTACAACTGCTCATCTGAAGATGATGCAACATTTATGTAAATGCACAGTACAGTTAAATGTGGAATTTTCTATACACTTCACTTTCTTATTATAATTTACAGTTTAATGCTTAGAGTAAGAAATGCATGAAACGATATTGTACGATAAATCTTGAAGCAGTCATTTTATAATTAGTCAGTACTTAATCATAATCATTTCCGTCTACTTAGCTAGCACATGCATAATTAACCTACCTACGTACTTTCTTGGGTGTGGTCGGTTCTCCTCATGTTAATTTTTGCAGTTGCATTGTAAAATCAAATTTTCACTTTTATACGGTTTCATAGTTTCAGTTCATTCATCGTCATCATCTCTCATCTCATCTTTCACACCCAATCTACAACCTACTGCTGTTGCAGCCAAAAAGACGAAGTGCTTGTGAAAGGGCGAATTCGTAGTAGCATATTGCCCCAAATTTCTGATTCACTAATCAGCTATCCAAATGTGTCAATGTTCATCATCCAAATTCCAAATGGTATCAAAAAAATGCTTAGCAAAAGACAAAGTCATGGACATAAGTTAGCATTCCTTCGTCTCGTCTCTCGTCCAGTGAAATTCTACTACAATACCTTACAATGCTTCATCTTATCTTATCGAATCAACTCTTTTCTGATCTTCTGATAAACCACAACCGCACCATTCATTGCATACAGTGCAGTGGGATACATACACATAATAAGTACAAAAGAAGAAAACGTTCTAAACATGCATCTAAAAATGGAGAGAATTATGGTGATGATGATAAAAAATGGATGGCAAATGATGATAAAGTATGAAAGTAGATGAAGAAAAACGAGATTTTTTATTTTACTACCAAATGCTTTTTATGATGAGTAAGTAGTTATTATTTCGTCCATCCTGTCTGTCTGTCCAAATCCATGACATCAAATTTGATACAGTACACCGACACCTTAGGCCAATACAATCTTCATAACTTTCAGATTGGATATCTAATTGTGACCCAAGATATGGAAGGGCCACAAGCACACATTTTAAATTACACCAATTTAATTTTTGTTAAATGATATCAAGATAACGGCATTCAGTAGTTTCATTTCACGGTTTATTCCACCTTCCACCTTTCTAGTTCTTGCATTTTTATGCATTCCCCTGCATTCATTCAAAACACTTCCCATCCATTCTTCTTCCAATCCAATTCCAAATTTGTACACAGTGCCTACCAATTTTTTTTACAAACTGCGAATCCTTCATGCACCAGTCAAGACCTCTCCAACATTCATCTGGTTAAGCTACGTGTACTTGCGATGATAAGAAGCACCTATTTACCCACCATTCATGCATCGTGCTTCTAACAACTAACCCCAATCATTCTTTCCCAAACAAACATTTAATTATGATTTTATCTATTTTCAAGATGATAACGACGTCAAACGTGTAGCACAATATTTAAGTAATTTATCGACCACTGTGTGTAAATATGACCCCTTAAATGTTGAACAACGCAACGCAACACGTTCCTTCTTCACTGCTCGTTGACTCACCACCACCCTTTCTGCTGCTCTGCTGGCTTCGCTTCGCTCTTTCTGCTTTTCTGCTACTATCCGTTTCTACTTGCTCGCCTCACTTCATTTCTTTTTACTGCTGGCAAAACGTTGAGAAACGTACGGACTGGGTTTTGAGTTGACAGCTTTTTAAAGCTGAAGATCTGCAGTTGGTTGAGTTGATGCTGAGTCAGCAGTGTTGATATTCAAGTTGAAGATAAAATTTAATTAACATCTGTTCCGACAATTAAACTTAAATACTTTCAACATGTACAAGATTTTTGAGGTGATCTTCTCTTGGATATTTGCTTGCATGGCGTATTTTTAGAGTGTAGACTTCCATTAGCTTGCACTACAATCATCATGGAAAATAGTTATTTTTAATTACAATTAGAGAGGTAATCACTATTGGTTAGGGTTAAATGTTAAGTTGAAAAGTAGCTGTTTATTGTGTACTGCCAGCGGCAATGGCGATGTCATTGTTGGCTCAGGAGGGGGCTAGACCCTTCGTGTCATCTGGAGGAGAGTATAGAAAAGGTGAGGAGGTAGCCGGCTTTTTTGGGTATTTGTCGAAGGATGGGAAAATAATGGATATAGATTGTTTAAGTAATAGTTAAATTTAGTTGTTTGATTGGTTTGAAATTTTCATGAAACAGTTTGCCTGCCAACGAGTGATGGAGGACAGACGGGGAAAGGAGATATGAACGGCAACATCGTTGAGAAAAAAGCTACTCAATTTGAGTTTGGGCACAGACAGTACCAGGTATGCAGATTTTTCCGAGCCGGTTATGAAGCACACTTTAGTGTAAGGCCATGAGTTACTGACTGCTGTCATAATTTTTATAGATTGACCTGATTGAAACTGCAATTAGGGAGAATGTCATCCTCTGCCTACCTACAGGTTCTGGAAAAACATTTATAGCGTTGAAGGTGACTGAGCATATGCTCGCATCATGGTACGTTCGTAGATTTACTAAGCTGAAAGTGAGATTATCACTCGTTTCAAATTCTAGAATTGTGAATTATCCAGTGGAAAGACAATAGAGGAATTCATTTATTTATAAATAATGTTATTGAAGTTAATTTGTTGATTTTCTGCTTGTTACCGTAACAGTGAGGGGAAAAAGGTGATTTTTCTGGCCACGTCTGTACCTCTTGTCAAGCAACAAACAGAGTTCTTTAAGAAACACCTTCCATTAAGCTGTGGGGTTATTTCAATCACGGGTGACATGGGAGTGGACTTCTACAGCCAGAATGATTGGACTAAAATCTTGGCAAAGCATAATGTAAGTGTTCATATATAACGGATGAATAAAACTCAAGTGAATTTTAATTAATTCAATGTTTGGAAGTTCATGGTTCCATAAATTATTTTAATATTGTTTTTCTACACTTTTGACCAGGTTCTTGTGATGTCGGTAGTTCTTTTGAAGACAGCGTTAAACCATCAAAATTTATCGTGGCAGGATATATCTCTATTGATACTAGATGAATGTCACAATGCTACCGGAGATCATGATATGGTGAAGGTATAGTGCATGGGAAACAAATACGAATTAAACAATGTTTTTAAGTATTTTTCTTCCTCTCTTGAGAGTGACAATGATTGTCATTTCGTATTCCAGGTTATGGATTTATACAAGCAGTGTTTTCACGAAGGCCTAAGTGTTCCTCGAGTCCTCGGTCTTACAGCGACCGTCGTGAAAGGTGGAACTGCCAGGGCAACTGTTACGAAAATTCAGAGTGAAATCGATGGGATTCAGAATCGGTTGTGCTGCAGGGCAGTAACACATCCAAACTTTGAGGAAATATTAAAGTGTGTAGTTGATTCAATTTGCATAATATCCGAATGCATTTAAGTTACTATTTCGGTTGATTAATTTCTGTTTATTTGTAATTGATAATTTTTCAGATTCTCTACAAGCGCTAAAGTTAATCTAGTCCTGCTTCCACCTCAGCTTTTTTCCAGTGATGGCATAATGTGCAAAGACCTGCATGATGTCATCAAATTGATGTCAATGACCCAGAACCCCCTTGAAAATGAAAATGTTCTACTGCATCATGTAGGTCATCCCACTTTACGGAGCTCACATCAGGTGTACAATCACAAAAATACAATCAACGAGAATATGACTAAAATTATGACAGATGTATTAGACATCTACAACGAATTAGGTATTGTCATAATCACCTTATTTACTTCTATTTTTTAAACAATGATGCCAAAAAGATAAGGCCATTATTATTTTTTTTTCTATGTAGGTCCTTATTGTGCCAGCATAGCAGCGCTTTACAAACTACCCCATATAAGAAAACACATAGATGAGGTCAAAGAAAAGTTAGGCAGTCGGGTGGTGGGCCACAAAGCAGTGCTTCTCTTGGACATTGCACATACGAGCCTGCACAAGTTCCAAAAAGACATCGAGAAAATGATGGAGGTCGAGTATAAGAGAGTGAAGTCACAAAAGAGGTCCGAATGTCCTAGCCAAAAAGAATTTTTATTGAAGACCTTCAAATCAGAAAAAATCAAAGAGGTTTTGGAGATTTTAAAACGGAAAAGGTATGTGTAAACTCAATTAAACATGTTTAACTAAAATTAAACTCATTTAACGAAATGTTTGAGCATTTATTTGAAAATGTCTTAATTTCAGTCCTGCATTATTAAAAAATTCGGAGGAACCATTGTGTGGATTACTGTTTTGTGAAAAGCGATTTACTACTCAAATCCTAAATTGGTATTTTCAGGTAGGATTTCTACAGACAATTAGTTTTCTGTTAGCTAATATTTAATATTGATGTAATGGTAAAAGTATGAATTTTAATGCTTGCTTAGGACCTTCCAAAACATTGCTCAGAGTATCAATTTCTGAAAGTGGATTTCATATTGGGATGTGCGTCAAAAAACTTGGACATCGAGGAAAGTCAAAGCGTGTCAAAACGCCAGTCCCTTGTGTTGGAAAAGTTTCGCAGGAAGGAGTTAAATTTGGTTATAGCGACTGCTGTTTTAGAAGAAGGCTTGGACGTTCCTTCCTGTAACACCATCATCCGTTTCAATCAGATCAAGAACTATCCGTCTTACATCCAGAGCATGGGTCGAGCACGGATGAAAAATGCAAAGTTCTATGTGCTCATCCCGAGAGATATGCATGCAGAAGAGCGTAAGAAATTCACAACTTATGACAACTTCAATCGAAACTTGGCGCTTACTCTAGCTGAAAAGTTGGAAAGTATTGTGGATGATGAGCCCATCATTGCTCAGCCTGGTGACTCCACAATACCGACATTTTGCCCAGGGGGCACTGTCAACAGCCCAAGGCTTTTGGAAACTGATGTCATCCCTTCTGTGTATAGGTATGTTGGCAATTTTAGCTCGTTCTAGAGAAGTAATTAGTAGTTATTATGTGTTTTAAAATGATACAAGGTATTTGTTAACTATTATTATTTCAGGTATTGTTCTCTGCTAAAAGCTGATGGGCTCTCAACACCAACCCCTGTATCATGGTGTGATAAGGTTGCAGGAGGCTACAAAGCGTATCTTATTCTTCCTTCCAACTCTCCAGTAAGGGACGTGATTGAAGTAAGATGCCATATTGTAATTCGAATATATTTTTGCGTTTGAAAATAACTATTTTATTGTTGTTCATATACTTTAATTACTCACTTTAGGGAAAACTGTTGGGAAATAAGGTGTTAGCCAAGCGGTCGGTCTTTCTAAAAGCATGCGAGCTGCTTTACGAAGCAGGGGAGTTAAATGAGAACCTTTTGCCTCGTAAGGAAAAAAAGGAAGATTTCGAGAATGAGTTTTTAAAAGGTCTAGATGAAGAAAACAACCACAGGAGACAAGAGGGCGGTCCAAAGCTGGGAACGAAGAAGAGTACGGAACTTTATAAGCAAGCGGTTAGCTAACACACAATTTAAACATGTATTATAACGCATTACTTTTTAGATTTGATTTGACATAATAAGGTTTTTAAATTGCTATAGTATTGTTTTAAAATGTATTTGTGTGCAGGTTCCGTTTAAGATGCTAAGCGCCCCAATTCGGGCCGATACCTCTATAGTTCTTTACAAGATTGATCTGTCTTTAGAAAAGCATGTGTCGGATAACTGGGCAAAAATTAACTACAGTTATGACTTCAAAAAACATCCGTATTCATTCGGATTACTGATGACTAATGAGCTAATTTTAAAGGACGTATGTTTTTTTTACTTTTAAATTAGCTGCATTAACGTTTTCACTGAATTTATGACGGAAAGTAATCGTAACTTTAAAAACGTTTCAATTTTTAACAGGTACCTGCGTTTACTCTGCAAGTTCCAGCAGGATTGATCAAGGTCACACTGACCAAGCAGAACAAGCGCGTCCTTTTGTCTAAGCTTCAACTAGACCTGGTCACTCGTTTCCAAGGTTTCTTGGCAGAAATTGTTCATGGATTGCAGGTTAAAGGAAGATTGGAAGAGGAAAAAGCTGAATTGTTGGTGGTTGCAATGGAGAAAAGTATGTAATCTTTAGAATCAATATATCTTTGGTTTGGTTGTCTATCTAATATTTATTAAGGAGCGTAAGCTGTTTATTGGTTTTGTTTGACAGACAGACGGACATGCATGAACATGTCTGTCCGTCAGTCAAGACGATATCTTTGTAACGCGAACTCGCTTCAAATATGATACACTATACACTGGTACCTTTGACCATGGGAAAGAAGCCTATTGATTTCAGGCTGCGAATGCAGTGATAATAGCGTACTAGAGAGCTAAAAACTAGTTTATCTGGGTTTATGTGATTATGAATCTTTCGTCAGACTCAACTATTGGCAGTTTGACTGTTTATCATTGTCAATGGTCGCTTACTGGTACTGCGGTTGTACCAATGTAGTATTTGAATACATCAATATAGTATATATTTGTCTAATATTTTTATCATGGATTTTCTCTAGACGAGATTGCATGGAACAAAATGGAGGCATTGGATGGGTTTGACTTGGAAATGTATTGTAAACCGCCACCTAATAAGCAGAGCTTTAGATTTGATGAGAAACTATATGATGATGCTGTCGTTATCCCATGGTATCGACCTCTTCAAACGCGTCAACCAAATGTAAGCAGAGATTTTGCAAATCAACATAAAGTTGAGTAAAGTATGCATAGTATGTTAAAGAAATAAACTAACTATCTATGATGTACATGATCTTACTAGATCTTTTGGGTCAATGAAGTATCGAAAAAGCTTACATCAAGTTCCTACCTGCAAACAAAATACGGAAAGACATACGCAGAACTTTTCAAGAATCATTGGAAGAAAGATTTAAATCCCTTGTTGCCACTTCTCATCTGCCATGCTGTTGGAGGCCAAAGAAACTTCTTAAGGTGTCAGGGGACACCTCCAAATGCTTCTGCAAGCGATGGTGGGACAGAATTTTGCCTTCCTCCTGAGGTTGTTAACATATGTCCCATACCAGCTTCCTTCCTTCTACAAGGACGGTACTTGATGTGTATTCTGCACAGAATTAATAGACTAATTAGCGCGTTGTTAATTCAACAATCTGTTGGGATGAAGTTTGACTGGAATGTTACGAGAAAGGGGGCCGACGAAGAAAATTTTTCTGAGGATTTGAAAGGGAAGGAAAGAAAGAAACCTGGAGATTGGACAAAAACTATAAATAAAGAATCATCATCATCAAAGTTTAGAACATCTGAAAATATTAAGGAAAATGGATTGGACGTTGCTGGCATGGACTACACGGATCCTAGAAACCTTAGCTGGGAGCACGTAGAGGCTTTCGTGAAACGTCAAAATTTGCTGAAGGACAGTAATCGCTTTACAAGGAATTCAAACAACAATTGGGAAAAGCGTATGGTGCCTAATGCAGTAAAACCTACAAGCCAGTGGACTGAAGGTAGTATTATTGCAAAATGGTTTTTAAAGTAGCCAGTTTACAGTCGACTCAAGTAGTTGTTTTGTTTTTTGCAGGTTTAATTAGCGTGGACCTCATAAAATCCAATTTTGATTCAAAAACAGACTTCCGGAAGGTGAAAGGCCCCAACCTGTTTCGAATTATGGAGGTAAAGTTGTAGTAGAAGAAGTGTATGCATAACAAATATAGCGACAAAGTTTTGAATTGTGTGTGTTTACTAGCTATTTAAATATTATAGGCTCTGACTTTGGCCAATGCTAATGACTACGTAAGCTTGGAGCTGTTGGAAACAAAAGGGGATTCTGTCTTAAAGTGGACATGCTCCACACATATATTCTCCAACTTTCCGACGTGGAAAGAAGGAAGAATGACTGCTGTAAGGACTCGACTTATCTGTAACGAGCATTTGTGTGCTGTCGCTAGGAAGAGAAAAATTGGTAATCACTTAGCTGGAAGCATATTCAAGAAGGAAGAGTGGATCCCGCCAGGATTCGGTGAGAAGAAGGAAAAGCAGATTGTCTTGGCGATTAATCCTGAAGACGATGAAAATGGGAACAAGAAAAAATTTAAACTAATGGCGCCACTCGGCCAGTATGAAATTAGCGACAAAAATATCGCAGACTCGGCTGAGGCCCTTATAGGCGCATACTATTCAGATGGTGGACTGGACTCTGCTCTAAGATTGATGGAGTGGCTTGGGCTTGAGGGACCTTGCCCTGGAGATGAAAATAACAAAACCTCATCGTCTAGACCATATTCCAGACACGTTAGCTTTAAGGTACCTAAACATGCCTTCACCAGTTCCTCTGATACTGGCGACCGCAAACCTTCTGATCTTGTTCCTTACTTAACGGAACTGGAAAAGATCATTTCATACAATTTTAAAAACAAGTGGTTACTTGTGGAGGCGTTAACGCATCCCACTTTCTTGCGAAATCGCTTCACCCAGAGCTATCAACGTTTGGAGTTTTTGGGTGATGCAGTTTTAGGTAATATGCGAGTTTCAGAACTTGTGCGTTTTTATATGCTCATTAGAACTACATGATATTCTGAACTGATATTTCTTTTCAATTTAGATTTTTTGATTACTTGTTATATAATCGACCACACTGGGATTGTTTCTCCTGGTCGTGTAACCGATTTGAGATCAGCCCTGGTCAATAATGTGACCTTCGGCTGTTTGTCAGCAAGATACGGTTTTCATCGCTTTATGTTGCACTCGTCTGAGAAATTACACAATAAAATATCGGCTTTTGCGGAATTCCAACACAAGCAAGGACATGAAGTTATTGATCCCGTACGTTTATATTTTTAATAAATTTACGTTATGGGTTAAGGGTGTGTGGATAATGATTTTCTTATAATATTTTGTTATTTGAAACAAGTATTTGCTCATGTCCGATGAGGAAACAGCCTTATCAGAAAATGTGGACATCCCCAAAGCCCTCGGAGACATTTTTGAGGCGATCGCTGGAGCAATTTACGTAGATACAGATTACTCATTGGATACATTGTGGAAAGTTGTCTATCGCTTAATGAAGCCAGAAATAGGTTGGTATTGATATAAAAGTCGAGCTTATTAAACTTGATTTTTTATGATAATTAATAATAATCACTTTTCCTGTCCTATAGACGCCTTTTCTAAGGAGATACCAGTCAATCCTGTGAGAAAAGTTATGGAAATGTTCCCTGGAAAAGTGGAAACAGAGTAAGTGGAACTTCCTGAAATATTATTTCAAATTAAATGAAAATAAACGTTCAACTTTCAAATTAAACATTGATTTAATTGTTCAGAGACATTGACTTGGGCGAATCTGGAGGAGATGGTCAAATGTGTGTCGAGATCCGAATTCAAGGTACCTCTTATCATGCGCGTGGAGTAGGAACAAGGAAGAAGCTCGCCAAAGAGGCTGCAGCGAAGCAGCTTTTAAGAACTTGTCATCCTCCACAAAAATCCAGCTTGGATGGATAGTATAAAACTATCATTATTATGCATGTTTTAATTACATATTATTATCAATAGTGAATACCTATTTGTTATCGTTTTAGTTTTACAATGTGTCAATGCAATTGATGTGAATCGCATAATTTTATCCAGATTATCATGTCCATATCTTGAAATGCCTCTGTTTCAGAATTATCGTGAAATGTAACGGCTGTGACAGAATTCTATCGTGAATTAAATATTGTTTATTCAGAAAAAAAATAGTTTTCATCCTTTGAATTACTTTCGTCTCTTCCAGTTTTAGTGATCATAGGTTGTTTGAAGGTTATGAAATGTTTCAGACCCACAATGTTTGCCAATGTCTTCCACTATATAGCTGGGAACACCGAGGAAAAAACCGTTTGTTCGAAAGGAGCCGAGTGGGATTTCCCATAACTAGGCGTTCGTAGCAAAAAAAAAATTGTAGTCAACTCACTCGGGAATCGTGTTCCCTCACTATCCCTTATGATGATGATAATATTCTCTGACTCGACCAAACAGTAAATTCACTCCGTCTACATTCAAAACTTAAAATCTTCTCCCTGTGTATCTTCATATATTCTGCATTCACATATACCAGTCATGCAACCAAATACCAACCAGCCCATTCTAAATAGCAACCTGACTTTTTCATAGTGAAAAGAATGGAAGAGAAATCCCTATTTTTAATGTGTGCTTTTAGGCTTTGGGAGAAACGTAGAGAAATGGAAACTAGTTCATACTCTATAGAAAGTATCGTCGTATACTCGAACGTTCTATCTGTGTGTGTTCATGTGATAGAAGAGAAGTGGTTGATGGTGATGAGCTCTGCTCTGGAAATAGATCCCTATAGTAAACAACATTAATGGCAACAGCAATGTCTACAAGATGATGATGATGATGAGAAGAAAGTACAAAAAGGAAACTAAAAATATACACATGCTTTTACTGCCTTCCAAAGTTAAAGCTTTAAAAAACATGATGATAATGACTTTCTCTTTGTGAGTCAGTATGCAATGGGCCTTTAAAAAAGAAAAAAAAAGTCATGTCATGATCGTGCTTCTTGCTTCACAAAAGACAAGAATGAGTGTGTATAGTAAACTTGTAAATTATTACAGTTAGAAAATAAGGGGAAAGTTGGTATGCATTTTCTCTCTCAGGATTTTCTCTGATAAACAAGCAACAAGGAAAAGTTTCTAGTTGACTACTCGTTTCCAATAGTAGTCGTTGCATAGCACATGAAAAGCTTTGGGCTGGGACTCCATGATGATGGGAGTAAAGCTTTCTTCTACGAAACAGAAATACACTCCAGTAAGCAGACCCCGGGGTGTAGCAAAATCAGAGAGCTTATAGAATAGTTGATAAGCATATAGAAGTGAAGCGAAGCGCTTGTTTTCCCACTACTGTTGGAAAATAACGAAAAATACTTGTGCTGCTATTGTATTGTGGTGGAATCGGAACGAGAAAGTACCTATATGCTCAGCTTACTGCTTTCTCCCAGAGAGAAAGTGAGGAATTTCCACGTTTTGGTTGCCACTACTAATGACAATGCTGATACTCCTGTTATAGATATGCTGTTATTATACAGTATATTGGTCTACTTTCATTCTTACCTTCTTCCTTTGAACTAGGGTATCTAGAAATATGAGATAGCATACCTATTTTATACGCTTTCTCCACTGGAAGCAATAATATGGTTGGGACTGTTGGGAGAGAGAGAGATGTTGGATGTGGGACAGCAGAAAAAAATGTCATCGCCAGAAAAATAACCTGTTCTTTACCACCTCACCCATGTCTATATAATCCACCTCATATATACGCCTTTCTACGCACGTACTTTCCACTTTCACAAAAAATTCTCACGCTTTCTCCTTACCCAATGTTTAAGCTACTTGAACATCAACAATTCATACTACTTATGATAAAGAGTAGAGGAAAAGTTATCATCTGTATGTATGGAATATATTTATATTATATTATAGCTATCTATATATGCCTGTGTGTGTATGTGCGTTCTTCTTGCTTTCTCTTTTTCTTCATACTTTTTTCGTCTCCACTTTCTCCCATTCCCATTTCGGTTAGTCTTGTTAGGGATTTCGTCCACAGGAGTCAGGAAAAGCCTGTCTGCCTGCACGGGTCGACGAGCTGAAGAGAGAGAGGGGAGAAATAAGGAAAAAGTAACTTTCTCTTTTTTGCTTTCTCTCTCACTATCTGTAAATTTGTGATTCTCCATTTTCATGCTGTTTGTCACTCTTTCGCTCTTTTTGGCTACATACATATAAATATCTCTATAGACTCATCATTTCACACACAACAGCACACGCACACATACTACATCTGCTACTAGACAAACTTTCACTAGCTTTCACTTCAACATTCAACTCGTCACCTTCCTCACGACATTTTTGTTCTCTGTTGCCCCACATTAAAACACCCAAGAAACTACCACTTACATTAGCAATTATTGATAATTTTATTACCATGTAAAGCTTTCTCTCCAAACTCATCATCATCGCAGCAACATATGCAGCGAAAGCAAATACAAGGAAGCAACGATCAGGAAAAACAAGAGGGAAAAGGATAATCACTTCATACTTTCTCCACTTTCTCCATTACGCACGTTTTCTCGCTGTGACTTTCTCCAACTGCCTCGCGTTCTTTTGGTGTTGCTATTTGTTTGTTTGTGACTTCCCCCTTTTCTTCTCTTGTTGCTGTTGCTTTTCTCTACTTTCTCCTCCACCACCATCACCTAGACCACTCCAAACTCTACTCCATAAAAAATATGAAAAGTGAGCATCAACGTTTAAGAATTACTGTTTATATTTGTGTTTGATAAGAAGAGGAGAAAGCTCATCCATTCTCATTTGTCATCATCATCATCGCCACTGTTGAAACTGCTCTCCATTTACACTTTCTCCCTTCACATCAACAACATCAATATGCAAAAACGCTCACCATCTACCCACTCACAACAACATTTCACCACACAAATCAAATTACTCCAACCTCACAACACATATTTGTTTCAATCAGCTAAACCTCTCTGGTGCTTATCAATGGCAATAAAAACAGAAGATTGAGCGGAGAAAGTAGGAGGAAGATATACATAAAGAATATACGTAAATTTAGTATACTTTCACCTTCAACAAATACATACTTTTTCACAAACGAGGAGGCCTTTTCTCATTTCCTGTGACTTTATAAACTTTTACCTCATACCTGTAATATTTTTCACCAAAATTTTTCCAAGAAATTACGACACAATGACATAATGACAAACAACGCAACAGTAACAAAACTACTTTCACCACCTCCAAACATTCACCTTGTTATTTTGCTCATAGTTCAACACTGAAACACAAGAGGTCCTTCCAGTAGTCTTTTCTTCACTGCCGCACTTTTGAAATACCTACTCATAATAATATGTTTTGAATGAAAGAAAGCAATAATTTTGTAAAAAAAATAAGTAATCAATTTTCCGTTTCAGTGTAGGAGGAAGCAGTCGCTGGAAAAACGAAAGGGTGAGGGGAGAACTGAAATGAGGCTTTAGTAAAAATTACCATCAAGAAGAATTAAAACGCCCGTCATCGTCGTCATTGTCATTGCCTTTCTCTTGCTAAGCCTTCGTTTCTCTTCAACTTTCACCGAATCAGAGAGCCTTTCTGTACCACCGGAAGTTGTCATCACTTTCATCCAACACTCAAATTTCTCTAAACTCACCTTCAGAACCGATCTTAACAAACCCTTTCTGTCTTTCTTTAAAAAATATATTGTAACTATTTGTTGTCGTGCTGCTTTGTAAACATTTTTTAATTGTCTCTAACTCCACCTCTTAACAAAAATTCATGTGTCATTTGTCGTGTTTACTTTCTCTCTGTGTGTGTGCGTGTGCCTGTGTGTCTGTTTGTGCGTGTGATTTGTCTGTTCTATAAATGTGGCGAAGGAGTATGCACTCTAAAACACATGACAAGAAAATTAATGATGAACCCTTTCTGTGTGCAAAAACTCTGGACGCTAAACAGTAATGGTCAAAATTCGATTTGTCTACCCTTTTCAGTCAATAAAAGAATAAACATGTAATCTTCAAAACTTTCTTCCCTGGAATTCTACCAAAAGCAATAACAACCGAGCATTATATCAATCAAGAAAAGTATTCGTAAAAATATACCACAAAATTATTTATCTACTACTCAACTTTGTATCTAAATAGGTATGTAATTTCTCCATTTCATTTCAATTTTCTCCGATTTAAAAAACACGATGCCTCTAAAAACTGGAATCAATTTTTTTGAAGAAATCAATTTTCACAAAATAGCATGATTTGCATGCAAAATGATAAATGTTTTAAAATGATTCCACTTTTTGGAAAAATCGGCCGCAGATATCTGCAAAATTGATGCAAAAAATATGTCGAGATGCGTGGGCGAATCACTAAATAAAAGAACCTATAGCGATATAATATGTTTTTGTCAACATTTGTCTCCACACCCTAAATCCAACCACTGAAGTGGCTTTAGTACTTTCACCCTTACTATTAGAAACAATGCAGAAAAATTATGCAACCAAAAATATGTACATTAGCTGGTGGAATCGTTACATACATATATTTATCGTTAAAAATTTCATCTTTCTTATCACTACAATCGCTTAATGGTTTTCTCGATTTTCTTCAACAGAGGAACAAACCATGTTAAGAGGAAGTAAAGTAGACTATGGCGACTGCAATATGTGAGTAGCTCCATGCAATAATGTGGTTGGTTGGTCCGAAACTCAGTACTAGCCTTTAGCAGAATATTTTTGGCAACTTGCCAAAAATATTTCGTCTAGAAGAGTCGTCGTCGGGATTACTTTAATAATAATAAATATATCAGTAGGAACGAAGAAGCAGCAGCCAGACAGACATAATAACAAAAGGCAGTTATGTGAGCAATGAGAAAAAAGCATTTTTTCCATTGGAGCCACCGCCTAGTTTTCACCGTTACAAAATTATGCAATGCTAAAAAAGTGCTACCAAGGCTTGCAAAAGTAGGATTTCAAACTTTAAAAAAGTATTTGGAGAAAGCATACAGGCCATGTCTATTTGAATGTGTTTCACTAGGGAAAGTATAAAGTACAAAGTATATTCAGAAGCAAAACATCTTCCAAATGAATCCACCCCCACCTCCTCCCCCACTCCAACAAACAACACACTATAACCTTTGTTGTTATATACTTGAGAGAGAGAAAGCAGAGAGAAAACTAGAGAAAGCAAACTTCAACAGAAGCCTCACCAGTGGTAGGAGAGAAAGCAGAGCATTTTTCTAAAGCTTTCTCTACCACAACAGCTACTTCGACAAAAACCTTATCTCTGGGTAATTTCTCCTTTTTAATGCACGCGTCGCCATGCTCCGTCCTCGCAACTAGAATAGCAGAGCCTCTGCTGCTGCTCCTCTTTACTTTCTCCTTATAACTTTCTCCCATTCTCTTAGCATGCTACTGTTTCCTCTATCTCTCTCTCAAATGCCATGCAACCATTCTCATCATCATGATCCACCACTTGAGAGACACATCACCACATAACAAGCTGAGATTCAATCCATTCCCTTGACTCTACTTTCACTCTGCTTTCTCTCATTTTCTCCAGTTTTCTCTCTACTCCTCTGAATAACCAACAGCCCAGCACAAAAAATGAGAATGTCGGAGCTAACTCAGCATTAAAAATAACGTTACTACTGATGCTCCTCTTTCTTCCTCTCTCTCTCTCTCTTTTTAAAGAGCTCATCCAAAAAATGGGAGAAGGCATGCATGGATGATACTGCAATAATCATAATGTATATAAAACAGAGAGAGAGAGAGAGTCTCTTTTTATTCGACTTGATCATCACACGATGATATGACGATGATCATGATCACATTCCCAGGCCACGAAACGTGTTTGCAAGGCAGACAGAACAGAAAGTGGGGGAAAGGAGGAGAAAGTTTGAAAAAATTATTTAACTGAGGAAAAATGGTACAAAAAGGATGAAAAAACCCCGAGAGAGAAACAAGAGAAGCAGATAGTGAAAGTCGGCGAAAAAACGTTAGCGTTGCTTTCTCCAACGAGAGAGCATACATCTAAAAGAAATAAAATTGTAACAAACTTTTTGCACGCCTCTGCTCCTCTCTCTTTCTTTCTACATATTATTATATATTTTTTGCTACTTTCTCCGTCTTTCTCTCGCTTTCACTCTACTTGACTTTCTCAACTATATAGCTTGTGTGGGATGTGCTGCTTGGATCTCAGTAGTTACTCATCGTCATCCGAGTAACGAGCCAAGCCAAGCCACCGCACACACAGCACAGTCAAGTGAGTTTTTTCTGTCGTCGTGTGTCGTTATGTGAGGTGTTGCATGAGAAAACGACGTCGAAGAGGTGGTCTGGTCTGGTGTGTGAGGTGAGGTGAGCGAGAGAGAACGCAGTCGTTTGTCCTTTTCGAGGTGGCATCGTGAAAGCTTCAAAAATAGATAGAGGTGGATATAGTCTCTAATTTTCTGTGCTTCTGCATTCTCCGCAAAAAAATATGTATTTTCATTTCTGAGACATTCTCCTGCGCCTCCATCTCTGAATTGCATCTCCCCTTTTGAATATTTGTGAAGGCTTACTTGAAAGCTTTTGGTAAAAAAAACCAGGATTCTTCAAGATTTCTTTCAAATAAGAAGGGCGAAGAGTACTGCAACCAATGTTTTATTTCTGTAAAAAAAAAGCTGACTGAAAGAACAATAATCTGAGAGTCTGAACCTCAAATTAGGAAAGAGATTGAAAATATATACGATATATGCATAGGATAAGGTAAACTTTACATAACTACTTTCGACTTTATCCAATTTCCACTACTACTTGCCACATTTTTAATATCACATCACCCCTCATAATTTGCACAATCTCCTCATCCATCATCGCACCATCTTGACAAGTAAAACTACCCGCTTCTCGTCAGAACGCATTCATTCGTTCGAAAAAGTATATAAACTTCCTCTCTGCTTTCACTCAAACTTTGACCAGTTTAATTTGCAACATATTACATATAGCTGGTTTGAAAAACGATGACCGTATAATTCGTATAAAACTGTCTCTTTATTTTTTCTTGTGCTAGAGTGCTGCAATCACTTTCTCCTCTGAACACTCATCATCTCTAGTTACACCCTACTTTCTTTTGCTCTCCATTCGGACTGCTACAATCTACCAAACTGCTACATTTCTTTGTGTCCTGAGAAGATAGTATTTTTGCTGCAAAAACGACAAAAAATCGACCCGTGCAGGCTGGCTCATGGCGCCTAGTTGTCGTCGCTTTAAAAAAGCCTTCTTTTCTTTCTAGAGACTAGAGAAAGCACACTGCAGCGCACACCGCACCATTTTCTCTCGCCACTCCTGCTCTCTCCTGACAATTTTCTCTTCTTTTTTTGCTGTCGCGGCAAAAGTCTCCGTAATTGCTCTAGTTACTAATTTAGCGTGATGACAACAATGACAACAATGTACTCAGAGTGTGTGGACAACGGTCAGTAGTGAACAATTCTCTTTTTTTAGTTTCTCGTGTGATTTCTGTGTAGAATTATCTTTGTGTCTTTTTTCATGCGACCAGTCTTGAAACGACTTTGTTCGCGTTTGTGATCATCATCGTTTGTCGTCGCCATCATTATTTTTTCCTTGAGCATCATCATCTCTCGAGTTTCTGACTCATCGGATTGGAGACGACGATGAGTCACGCTGTCGTTGAGATTGAATCTCCCATTGGAAAATATAAAGGATCTCTGGTTGGTGAACTACTTCTACTAAATCAGCTACTGCTTGTAGAGCAAATTTTGAAATCTAGGGAGCGACAAGAGGAAGAAGAGGAGACGAGGAGGAAGAGACGGAGTGAAAGTCGAACTAAATTTATTGGCTTGTCAGGGAAAAAAGAAGAAGAGGAATTTAGAGGACTTCTGTTTGGGATACGGCCACTGGAGAAAGGAAGGGAAGAGAAGAAGGTGAATAGCTGGGGATTCTAGTAGTGTGCTGTTGTGAGCTGGTGAGGATAACGACGACGAAGAGAGAGTGAGAAATATATTTTAAGGAATGCTGCTATTCCCCTGTCAATAAATTACATCAGGAGCTACAAGAGAACGCATACAAAAAAGAGACAGAAAACAGGTAAGATTATTGAAAAGTAGGAAAGTGGGATTTATTGAGATTCTGGGAAAAAGGTAAAAATGTTTCATGCCGGGAGAAAAAATACTGTTTTAAAAATACCATAGAAACGCATTGGTAGCAACACATTTTGGATATTTGTAGTCCCCGTCAGAAAAACAAAGTTTGCCTATTTTCCCTGAACCATGTCACCAAATAAATGGCTTCTTAGACATGTAATAAGAATGGACTGCGCTTCAATTTGTTTCCATATTTTTCTCCGTCATCCAAATACCTGCCGGCTACTAATGTCGCTTTTGAACATAGGATCAATGGCAAAACACCCTCACTGTTTCCCTCATCCCCTCCCACTACTTCCCTTAAAAAAATGAATATCTTTGTTTGTTTGCGTAAACTCTTTGTTCTCATGTTTGTTTGATGGGACTATAAGAAAGAGGGGTACCCCCTTTGCGGCAACCATTTCTTCGTTTTTCGTTGACAATTTAATCGAAAGCTTGTGTCACATGTCATCATGACGGCTGCCTATTATTCGTTTCTTCTTCTTCTCAAGTCCGTACACACACGTTTGTGTGTGTGGTAAAATAATATTAGCGTTTAATGCTCAACTCCTCCACTCAACTCTGTATTGACCGGACGAGAGCACCTCAAAACGTCAACGAAACCAAAAACCACTTTAATTTGATGCAATGTCAAGATAACAGACAGGATCTTTTACGTCTTCGCTTACTGGTGTCATCAGACTTCTCCGCTATGCCTCTTACAAACAGGAGTCGTAGTTCACTTCCAGTTTTGCAAGCAAATAAAATACTTTTTTTTGCTTTTACACTTTTACCGCAGCCTGAATGATTCCGTTTTTCGTGGGCATCAATTAGAAGTATTTCTGTCACTATACTGACGTAAAAGGAAGGAGATTATGTAATGATCATAAGAAGGAAATCCTATACCCAAACCAAGTTTTCGTTTACTTCATTATAGAAGGATCTTGTCTAATCTTGTGCTTTTTTGCTCATATTCTGATACTTCCTGAGAAAAATGATCCGTGTCCCGCGTACCTGCCCAATTATATTTGATTATGTAAACATGATCAAGTTTCTGGAGATTTATTATTAGCGTTTATTCGCCATGACAGTAAGTCATATCGAATACACAATTTTCTCAGCTTTCATGAAGAGCGTGGGATAATATGAAAAGCAACTGGAACCATATAATCTCCTCTGGTAATGGAATTGCACATATAAACTTACTTTTTATTCACTTCTTTCTCTGCTACCTCGTGGAAGCTGTGTTGTGCGTTTGTTTAGTAACAAACAAGTAAGAACTCGAGGGAATCGTGTAATTGTGAAAAATCAGCATATTATCTGATTATCTACATGCTTTTTTTTCTCCTGGAGAAAGAAATGGGCAAAGGAAAAGAGAGAGGAAGAGAAGGCGAGAGAAAGTCTCAAGAAAACAAGATGAGCCTCCAGGGAATTGCTCCGTTTGGGAGTACACAGTTAAGTAGCATGTAAGGAGAAATAATATTAAAAGGAATGAGGTACCGGTGGCTCGGAGATGAAGAGAAACATCACGTTTCCTTGTGTTCTACCTTAGTCGCCGAGAGAGAAAAGCTATGTTATGAGACCCCCCAAGTAGATCCTCTCCAGACGCATTTTTTGCCTTCGTCTCGCAAATATTTTATTTGTTGAAAAAAATACCAGCCAGGTAAAAAGTAAAAGATAGTGTAATGATAATGTGGTATCATGATCTCATGATGATCTCATACTTTCTCCAGTATACTTTCTCCTTTTTAGGAGAGAAATAGGCAATTAGTTATCATAGTAGATCTTTTTCACCTGTAACCTTTATTCCAATTCGTAATTTCGTGTGATCACACCTATTTAGAGTTAAATTTCTCATAAAAAATACTCAATGACTGTCATAAAATGTCTCAGAATATGTACACCACAAGCATTTAAGACGAGTCATTGAGAATTGGTTAGCGTCGAATTCAAATTCAGACAGTCCTTTCAGTAACAAGTAATTACTTTCCGGCAACCGGAAATGCCTAATTCGGCCGGGGAAAATCATGCTGGTTGAGGATATTAGGTGTAAATTTTCGCGAAAAAATGAATATCTTGGCGGTAATATGATTCTAATGATGAGGATGAGAGAAATGAGGATAGGAAATTGTTAGAAAACTAGGTAATAAAATTTTGTGAGGTTATCTCGTCCACCATCTTCATTTTCTTCCTGTGAGAAATAAAGCAACAAACATGAGCAGTAGATATAACATGCACCATATTACGTGCAGATGCTACAACTTTCACCATGCTTTCACTGCTACTGTGAAAAGTGAAAGAGGAGGAGACCTTACGGAGGATTTCTTTAAGAAACACGATAGACGAACATAGCAAGACCTGGGGGAAAACAGGGAGAAAGTGAGAGAAAACAAATCGATTTTCTTCGTCTTCTTCTGCTTCTTCATTTTCATCGTCTTCCTTCCCTTTCCCATTTATTTTATTAGTATAATTATTAATATTATCATCCCATACGATGAAAATTTTCCTCAAGTTCTGGTTCTTCTTGTCTTTGTGTAAACTTTTGGGATTTACCTCTGGCAAAATTCGTGGAGAGGAAGCAGTTCTCTGCTCATTTTATACAGAAGATAGACTCTCCTCTACAGAAACTATGTCGTAATATGGAGCAACTTTCAGTTTTGCGAGTGAAAGTTAGAGAAAATGGGTGAAAGCAGGAGAAAGCAAATTTAATATGAACTTTATCATAAGCGGATTAAAACGTTTAACTGATTTTTAATTACATTTTAAATTGTAGAATCAGAAAAAAACTTAATGACAAATAATTATATGCTAACGGAGAGGAGAAAGTAGGAATATTAAAGTAACAACTTTCCTCACTTAATAATCCAAAAATATTAATGTTTTTATCCTCTGGTTGTTCATACTGCAGAAACTAAATGAATATTGGAAAAATGGAAAGACAATATTCGCAAATTTCTTCTCTCATTCCAGTAGACTTACTTTCTCTCGCTTTCACTTTCTCGCTGTTGTTTGATCGATACGCTTTTATGTTTTGTTGTCAGAAGTAAAACATTTCCCCAAGTTGAATGTGCGCAAGTATCAAAACTTTTCTTGGCAGTGGATTCATACAGAATGAAATTTATGTGCAAAAATTATATACACGTATACTTATAACTCATGAAGCGTTTAAGGCTTCCTCCAGATAACGAATAACGAATATGTCGAATGGAACAAAACTATTCTAGAAAAACGGCAAAAACTTGGCATAAAAAGCCTCCGTATACACTCACATCAGTTTTATAAATAGAGATTCCAACGCATTCAGCACGATCATAAAAATATTGTATCCAAATAAATAGATGGGAAGATTCGACCAAAAGATAAAAACATGACTGGTCATGCAGAGTCCACGTGGAATATGCTATGCATTATTCCAACAACCCATCAATATTTCTTCCCAATAGTGCCTCTGAAAATGAGAGTGATAGAGTTTTTACTTTGGTGGCAAACATTTCAAAAACTCATTTGTATGCTCTGATCTCAAAATTTTAAATTCCCACGCCTGAAGCTCATGAATATTCGTTTAAATATTTAGAAAGCTTTCTATGAATCTGGTTTTCAAACGTTGTGTTCACAAAAGTCTGACTATTGCTCTTCCAGAATATGTAACAAACCATCAGCAAACATTCCCTGAATCCTTCAGGCTTCACATCATTCGTCATTTCGTCCATAATACCATCCTACACACACACACATCGTAATTCCTTGTCATAAAATCCTACACGATGAAGTTAAGCATGCAGACATTCTTTTTCAGGGGAAAAGCTCAGAGATGCAAATGAAACGAGTTGAAAAATATTATTCAGCACAAAAATATTTTTTATTTGCTTTTTATTTCGTCGACAGCACCACCACCAAAAGCATCCGTAAATCCTTTCGCTCTTCTGCCCCTTTATTATTATTTGTATAGATTTTTTGGAGCATGAACAGACGCAAAACATGAACTACAAACCAGACATGGTTAATGATACCGCTGAAAACAAGGACGAAAAATGGTAGGAACGGGCCATATTTGATATTGAGTGAACTTTTATTCGCATGAACTTTAAACAATTCCGCTGGTGAAAAAGGTGGATAATTTCAGTTTTTGAAAGTAATGACCCCACAAGTTTCAGTATAGCTGTTAGGTTGTGTCGAGTGTATGGAGTAGTGGATGTAGAGGTGGAGGTGGAAAAACAAACAAGAGGATAGAAAAAGAGCAAAAAAGGAGAAAGTTGGGGATGGTGAAAGCGGTGATGATGATGCGGTGTGGCGAGAGGGGAGATGGTGATGATGATGATGCATCCTTTTGTTCCTTTGAAAAGCTTAAGTTTCACTATTTGCTCGGGTAGTCTAGTCAAACTTGCTGTAGTAGATTTGTGTGCTCCTCTATTAGTGGTGAAAGTAGTTGAGAAAGCGAGGTTCTACTGCTGTGCTGGGATCTGCCTCCTTTGCGCTTATAGATTTGACTTTGGAGAGAGAGGCAGCAGATTGCATTAAATGGTTTAAACCTTTAAAGGTAATAGTTTACGAGACCAGAGAGCAGAAAAGCACCATCATCATGATCACTCATATGGCCATTCTTTCTTCTCCTTTCTCCCTCCTATCCTTCACCTTTCTCCGGTCATATTTTTGTGGGGCGTTGTGAGAAAGCTGAGAGAAATTGATGTGTTGTTATGAAAAAAAGCTATGTGAGCTCCTATTAAAACGCGAAAATCTTGCTGAATCATTTTTTCTCGAAAATTGATTTTCTTTTCATCAGCCTCCTTCCTCATTTGACATTTTGAACCGTCCAGGGCTCCAGAAAACCCGTATAAAGCCTTTACTTTTCAGAAGCATCGGTCACAAAGTCTACATTGGACAGGAGGAAAAAAGCGAGAAAATAGTTTTTGACTGGAAGCTTATCTCTCACATATTTTGGCAGGGAGTTCTCCTTCCTTCAAAAAAAAACATCATAGAAACGTGGAGGCCCCATAAAGAGAAAAAAATTATAGATTGACCAAAATCACTTCGATGTTGTGAGATGAGCCAGAAAAATTGAAAGTATTTTCTGAAGAAGGAAAAATTAGAGGAGAAAAGAAAAGGAGAAAGTAGAAATCAAGAGTATCAAATCTATCGATCCATCCATTTCATGCTTTCTCCTCCTTCTTTCTCTATTTTTCTTATTCTTATTTTTCGTCAAAAGAAGAAGGAGAAAGGTCTTCCTTTTTTCTTCTTTTGACATCTTTAGAAGAAGAAGAAGAAAAACCAATTCTAGTTTTCTCTCAAGTTGTTAAGGAGAATGTAAAGACTGGTCGTGAAATAAAATATTGTCTACTTCATAAATATAATAATAGCAATAATAAAATGGGCAATATAATTTCTTCTCAAAGGGGAAAAAAGATGAAGAGGAAAAAGATGAACAATGAAGGACTCCTTATTGTATGTCATAATGCGACAAAAGGCTGCTATTTTGAGGGAAAAGTGAGAGAAAGGAGATTCGTTTAAAACTATTATATTTATTTTCATAGGTTTTCATCTCTGAAAAACGGGCTTTTGGTGGGAAAATAATACTATTTAATTTTGGAAAAAAGAGAAAGTTAGAGAAAGTTGGGAGAGTATTGATTGTATTTTTTAAGGAGGAAGAAGAACAATCAATTTGTGGAATAAAAGAGCAATTGAGAAAGTTGAATATTGCCCAATAAAAATGATCTCCCTTGATTTTCTCCTAGCTTTTCCCCCTATTTCAAAATCCCTATGGCGAAATGCATGCAAATAAAGCTCTGAATGGTGCCTCCAAAGTATAGATTTAAAATGGAGTGAAACGTGCGCTCGATTTGCAAAATATTTGTATTTCTCGCCAAACTAAATAAACTTGATGATTTCATATCTCGACGATATCACCGTGAACACTGCGGAGGCTTAGTTTTATGCATGTTGATACGATAACATGACGTCAATAGTACGTGATATGCTGCATGTTTATCTTGTGAAAATAGTTCCAGGGAGATTTTCTATGATTTCCTATTTTTATTGATATTTTATGTTTATTTGATGATGACGACAGTGTAAACGGTGGAGACAAGTGGCCAAAGAGAAAGTTTGAAAATGTTGCCATCAAATTGTTAGACAGACAGTCATACTAACTGTTCTCATAATAAATCATATTTTTCCGCTACTCTGCAAATAATAGAGCAGGAGACGACTCACAATAAAAAATGGATTTTTTTCTTCAAAGAATGAGTAATAAGAGCGTTTTTTATTAGTCAGTAAATGCGATATAGATTTTTATTGGAGGGCTTTCTATTGGAGCTTATGCTCTTTTACGCAAATGAAAGATTATTCTGCTTCTGTTGTTATTATTAGCTCCGGGTGAAATCTGTTTTGCAACATGTTTTGAGTCGATTTATTTTTAGAATTTTTTCCATACTGATGCTTTGCAAAGATCAAATGTCTTTGTTGCCCTCTTGTATAATAATTCCCCATTAAAGTTTTCCATGTTTTCATAACCCAGGGGTTAATTTAAATTTTCAGAGAAGAAGGCTTTTAAATTGTTTGAAGGGTAATGTAGGAATTTAATCTTTTCAACTTCCACCATTGCAAATGACGTATCTACAACGGTGATGTGAACATGAAAGGAAATTGTAAACACGTATTTGGATGTGTGTCTCCTCCTCCTCATAATAAATTTCTGAGAAGCGCTAATAAGCGAAAAGAAGTTGTGAAAGATGCTGCAAACGAAGGGTTTCGGAAATATGCTTGACTCTGTGCGCTTATAGCTGGTGGGTGGAATGAGTGGGTATATACAATTACGCTGGAAATGAGCCTACAGTCAAAGGATTTATTTAATTATAGAAAACATTAGTAAAAGCATTATCATTAGTAATATTAAATGTGGATGTTCACCAGAAAGATTAAAGTTGCCCGTGCACAAGCATTTCACCAGTTCTACGGAACATATCGTTCGCTGCAGATGAAAATTACAAGGGAGAAGGAGACCAAGAAAGTGTCATTTATCTTCCAGAAAAAGTTCAAAACTATTTTTTTATGAATTATCTCCTGCACCACAGACACAGAAACTCTGACATTACGACATTACTAATGTTTCTGTAAACTCATTAACGATGAGAAATAGAAAATGAGGAACGTAATGAAACCACCACGCAAAAATATTTCTCACAAGTTTGTCATTTTCACTTACAGAACAAACAAAATTTTCCCGGACATGATAATGCACTCTCTAAAAATCAAGATCATAGAAGGAAACATTTGGACGAAAATTTTTGATTTTGTACGTGTTGATGATTTAGTCAGGTGAGAAGTGTTCCTAGTTGCTTGTAATGGTACAAATGAAGTAAAATCTCTTTTTTAACTCTTTCTCATGACTAATATGGAAAAGATGAATTACATACTCTTTAAGAGCTCTGACGAATAAAAAGTCATTGAAAATGGGAAAGTAAAGTGAAAGTAGAATGTAGAAAAAGAGTTTATAAGAGTAAAAGAGAAAACCCGACGCCTGAGAGAGAGAGAAAGGAGAAGACAAGGTTGTTTGTTCTGAAACACTCCAAGTTCTCTTGCAAAAGTTGCAACGTAAGCCCACACCAGTTTTTCGCTCTTCGCAAAACTACGTATAATGAAGGGTGTATACATAAACGTATATATGAATATGCGTATACATGGCATGTAAGTTTCTGTGAAAAGAGGATGAGAAGAAACTAAGACTTTTTTTTACCCGAGATATAAAATAAAATACCATTTACTATTCCCATTATTATTACTTCTGACAAGGTATATGTGCATACTTACATTCATGCTTTCTCCCTCACATCTACTTTCTCCACACACAAAAGATATCCTGAACAACTTTTTTATTATTATTTTCGCCAAAAAAACATAGCTATGCTTAGTGGAGTGTTGTGTGTGCACCGCACTCCATAATGTAAAATTGAGAGTCATCCTTCCAAAAACGCAAATCATAAAATTATTTCATAGGAAAAGGTTGAATTCTCGCCAGTTCAGGAAACTTTATGATTTTGATTGTTGGAGGTATCGTTCAGAGGAGTCTGCAGTATTCCTTTCTCTTCATTTCTTTCTCTGAATGGCTCGCTCTTTTTTTTCTTTTCTCCCAACAACAACAAAAAGTAGTACAAATGTGATTCTTTTGTATTCACTTTCCCCACACATACAACTACAACTCTCATGTTCGCATTCTCGCCCGCGTTTACATGCAACAACCATTCTTTTTTCCATTTCCTCTCCACAAACTGTAGCAAGCCATGCAAAGAGGGGAAAAGGAGAAAACAGACGAGAAGGAAACTTTGCCAAAAGCACATTTTAGACTGGTCCTTCTGCTCTCTCTCTCTCTCTCTCTCTACTTTCTCTCAACAACTCACTCCTATTATTATACTGTTTATTGCTGTTTTTACTCTCAAATTCATCCATTTTCCTTTTCTCAAAATATATTATTAGGAAACGCACGAACGCAACTCATTTTTACCTTCTCCCATTTCCCTCGAAACTTTCACTTCTCATTTTATTTTCCAAGTGTAACCTCTCTTTGTGGCGTGCTTCTCGCGGATTACTAGGTTGAATGTAGCTGCTGCAGATAAAAAAGGTATTATCATTCCATATTTCTTTCTCTTATGATTTGAAGAAAGAATAAAGCCAGTAAAAGCCAGGCAACATGAACATCAATAAGAACAACTAGTCAAGTCACATGCTCTTTAAAGGAGAAAGTCGTGCAATCCATTTCACTCTAATTTCCCAGCATGACTGTACTCTTGCCAAAAGAAACTTTTACTCTGTTTAGAACCACTTGCGTTACAATCGTTAACTTTTGTACGTGCTCAGCAATTGAAAAAAAATCTGTATTTTGGGGAAAGGAGAAAAGCAAGTTATGAAATGCAACAATAATGAGGATAATTATGGAATGTGGAATGTGTGGCAGAGCAAGATTTCACGTTTTCCTTTTTAAAATGCATTAGCATCCAGTTTCCTTCAGGAACAAATGACTAGACAGAGAAAAGTGTTACATAACTTGGGGAAACGTTGGTTAGAAAAATGAAAAAGCACGAAAATGGGAAGTAAGCCATTTCCCTAGGGACACGGCCATTAAAAATAGCTATTTCACCATTTCATTGGTCATCAAGATGGAAAACGTGTGATTTTGATTGCCGGAAATGCTCTATCAACTTTATTCAGAATTACTCGTCCTTTTGGTTTCCAATGCTCTCCTGTCCACTTTTTATCGACATGAGCCACAACAATTACATTGAGCGATACTGATAACAAGAGTTTCTGTGTTTGATGGTTGGAAGCAAGAAGTCGTAAACTTTTTGTGCAATACATTTTGGCAAATTTTAAAACTCGCTTAGCCCCACTGGCCATTATTCAGCCCCCTGTTTATTCATCTTTTTATTACACAAAAGGGGATTTTATTTGCAATAAAATGAAATGGTTGGCTGGCAATATCCACTCTGGTAATTCATCAGAGAATGGTATTTTCCACAAATGGAATTATAGAATATTGCTTCGCAATTCCCCGGTTTATATTGCTTAAATAAAAATTTCTACTCTCATATTTTCAAAGCTAATGTTTATAGATGCTTACAACAACAGATCCACAAAAATGGAGTAGGTATGCACGACATATAAAATGTTGCGTCTCGCATGCTAAAAATGGCTAGTGATTATTACTACGAGCGTGCGAGTTTTGGGTGGGCGGTGGTCGTACACTTTTGAATTTTAAAATCTCTTGTTTCACGCCTCTACTCACGAATATGACCCTCCATTCACGAATTTTCTTCATGGTAGTTTCCCTTGTCATCTCGTTCTACATTTGAACGAATTCATTGTAAAGTTAAACCGTGGGATCATGCATATTTCAAATTATCAGTTTTAATTTGACAGTTGAAATTTTCAGTAATATTTTGGTGAAAGCATTCATCATTAAATGTAGTTTAAATGACAGAACATGACGCATGAACAACCCCAAATCGCACATAATATTATCACGAATGCCATGTTGTGCAAAAACACAAGTCGTTATAGTGAAGGATGCGTGTAAAAATTGATGGCGTCGGGAATATCGACAAAGAGAGAGAAGTGTTTTCTTCAGCAAATAGCCAATTTGTAACTTTTTATTGTACAATTTAAGCCTTTTCTGCTGAACGAAGAGTAAAATATAAAACAAGCCATTCTTCTCACATTCCATGCACACATTTTATGGCTTTTGTTAGGGAAATAGACAGTCGCCAATGTGACCATCACCTTTTTCAAACTTGTTTTTCTTGTCATTTGTCGTCCTCCTGGAAAACGACAGGAAAAGATCACATTCCAAAGAAAAAACGCTATTTTGTTTTTGCTCTCTTTGGAATCATTCATGAGTAAAAAATATAAAGTGTTTGAGGAAAACATTGGCTGGAATTGGATGCGACTTTTTATGAGTTTTCACTTCAAAATTGCTTCCATTTATCATCAGGGAGAAAATTAAGTTCAAAGGTTATACATGCCAGGAAGGGATTGCACTCTCTGCAAATGTCTGTAAGCCAGTCTAAAAGTCGGGAAATGGACGTTCTTTTTACTAATGGGCTATTTGACATTATCAGTTTTTTATATGCGTTTTCTATACACTTTCTACTGTCGTATGAGCAGTGGGAATACATGGGGCTGTCCACAGTGAGCGGAATGGAATTCAGTGTGCACACTAGTTGTTTCAACGTTCCCATAAATTTAATCCTCCTAGTCATGGGAATTACCCATTAAGATCCTTTATTCAATTCAATTTCGAACGGAAAAGAATTATTGTTAAAAGCAATACAATATTTTAGCGAATGGTATATATTTATATGCGATGAAGAAATAATAAAAGGAAATTTGTGCCAAGGACTGGGTCCAAAAAGTAAAATAAACACAGGTGATGGGATTATTGCTCTCTAACCATTATACACCACTTTATTGATACAAATCCTCTTTGTCTACCTCTGCTTTTTTCAACAATATTGCGTTTGCGATAAAAAAAGAGAACAGAAAGGTTACTTCTGAATTTTGCAAGCTTGTGGTTAAAAATGGATGGCAAAGGTGCAATTTGTGGTTGGAACGAGAAAATTAGAAAGGAAATATTCCCAGGTGAACAGGTGGTGCACTAATAATAATAATATTCAATCACTCACAGTCAAAAAAGCATAAACATTTTTATGCATAAGTTTGCATATAATTGGGAAGCATCCATACAATATGTGAAACATGAGTGCGCGTACAGAAAGGAATACAGATACAGTTTTCATTAAATCTCTCTCACTTTCTTCCTTGAATTATGAATGATCCCATTGTAGCTACTAGTCCCACATGGACATTCCCCTTGAATTATTCTTTATATATGCATGTCTTCAGAAGAGGAAAAAGAGAACAAAACGGCGAACACAATACACGCCCACAAAAAGAAGGGGAAAAAATGTAAAGTTTGGAAATTTATAGTTTCGGGTGCAACTTGAGCTCTTATTTTTGCTTATTTACTTGAAGAATATTTATATAGTGAAGTGAACTGAAGAGAATCCCATATACTTCTTTCTCTCGTCGTCGTCCCCAAGAGCACGACACAAAGACAATCAATAAAATACATGCAAAAAACGGCGACTTGCATGCAAAGCAGGTTGAAAAGCAATGATTTTTCTTCCTGTATTATTACAAGTAGTGGAGGGAGAGCTGCACTATCAAAAATAGCAGTGTTGTGTGAGTTGTTCTATGCCATTATTTTTATTGCTCTGGCGGTAGTGACGGTACAGGTGTTGTGCTATATAGAATTTTGATGTTGTCGCTGCCCATTCCACAGTATGGAGTTATAGGATGGAAAAAGATATAGATGTATTCAAACTTCAAAAAAATACTTCAAAACCCATTATTTACCTTTATTTATATGCAAACTGTTATTAAGGTGTGCTCTGGTAAGTAAAAAATTGTAAATTAATTATTGGAAAGGAAACAAATTTATTAGTAAACCACCACTAGTCTGTCACACCGCCCAGTTTCTTGTGTCATTTTGGAATTCCCTAAAGCTAGAAATCCTCTATCCTAAACAAGAGAAATGAATGGGATATCTGAGGTATTTCAAATTTCACTTTTAATTTCCATCATAGAAGAGCATGATCTATTACAATAGATTTTCTCAGCGATACTTTTTCCATTCCTTTACAAAAAGCATCCAATTCTTTAGCTCGTTACTCTTGGTCAATCGAGGTCATGTGTTTCTTTTGTGCGTGAAACTCTCAGTTAGTCAGTCAGTGAGTAGTTCTCTGCGAGAAAATGAAAAAATTGAAGGACTACCTGTATTGCAAGAAAATTGCCTGCGTTTTAGAAATGAATGTTCAACATTTCTATTTATGTATTGTATGTATATTTTTTGCCAACTCAATTTTCCCGTTTTTCATTCTTTTTACAAAATCTATTTGCCCACAAACGTATGTGGAAAACTTTCTCCTTTATATGCACCATGCAAAAACTGGAAGCTAGTAAAAGCTCAACAAATACACACATGCTTACAACAAATGCTGCTCCTATGCACTTGTACTACAATAATACATTGTTAGATTGCATATTAAATTCTGTGTGGGGAAATACATATATTTTTGCATGACAAAAGTTGACCAGGTGTATGGATTTGCATAATAAAAAAGAGAGGCAGGTGAAGGGTGGAAGCATGCTTTCTCTCAGTATTGCTTTTTCAGAGATGTGTGCTGGCATGGCTTTTCTCTCCTGAGAACAAGAATTCAACTTTTTCTTCGCTTAGTTGCTATCAAGAAGCAGTATGGTTATCAGTGAAGTTGAAATGTACACAAAAAAACTGCCGTAGGTTTTGATATAAAAAAATTACTTGTATTTATTTTAAAAATTTACGTCATCATCATATTTGATCTGATCCGCATGGTTCCTCACAAAGTGACTGGAAATTATTTTACAATCAAATTCTATTGACGTCAGAAGCATTTATGGAGCCGAGTTTTCATGTTTGGTTGTGAGTCTTGTACCGTGTGAAAAACGATATGAAAGTGTCAAAAATCAACATTGATGAAGTGAGTGGTCCCAATTAAAAAATAAATGGGGGCATTGTGTTTATCAGACCTGACCTGTTGCGGAAGATTTTGTCATTTTGTTTAAAGAAAAAGAAAAATGATAAGAAACACATTCATTGGGAAATTATATGATGGTCATTTAAATGGAATGCAGATAAAGATCCACTTGTGATTGTGAGGAGGAGTACTAGCGTGAATAAAACAATAGACCATTTGTCTTGGTGGAATGTGTGTGCGTTTGGGTGGTCTGGTCTAGTCTGGCCGGGGCAGTATGGATAGTCGTATAGTTAAGTTGTCTTCTGTCTCGGCAATCGGCATGCCTATCAGTTCACTTCCTCTTCATCGTCTACTGCCACTTTCAACGCTCATGTCTTATTCTTCTTGATTATGTGCTGTCAAATGAGAGAGGAAGCATTCATACATCATGTTCCGTCAGACTCAGTTTTTAAAATAATTTCCAATTTGTATACGTTATGAGTGCAATATGGTGTGAGAAATTTGTGACAAGAAAGGTGGATACTTCCATCCATACAAAATATTGTAGAGAAGAGTACTGCAAATAAAAGGGGAGTGTGGTCGTAAATAAAACGATGAATAATTAAAACGAACTCCTGTCATGTTTATAGCTTGAGAGGTGTCACGTGCTCGAGAAAAAGATGAGTGGATGAGTTTCAGTAGATTTTAATTTGTTCAATATCATTTTTTTCCATTATCATTTTAAGTGGCGTGCTCACTTCATGATGACGCCTGAAACTGGGAGGCATTCGGGAATTTAAAGAGTTTGCATAAAAAATATTACACTAATTAATGTTTTTATAATAATGGTGATCGTAATGTGAACAACGTGATTCGTTAAATTGTAGTTTGTAGGGGATAAAAAAAATTCTGTAACAAGCAGAAAAAATAACCTTTGTGTTCAAGAACGGATCTTGTTTTGTCGCAGAGAGCATAAACGGTAATTAGCAATTAATATAAATTCTTTGATTTTCAGAGTTCTCTTTGCTAAAACTCATTAATTTCGATTCCTCCTGTTTTGCATCAAAGGCCGGGTATATGCATTCTTTCCAAATGGGTTTCTAATTAACTTTCTTTGCTTTTACATTCCTCACAAAATAAAATAGACTGTGACACGTGACATGAGTCTATAAAGGGAACGACGATGATGGATAGGTTATCATTAGCTTTCTCCAACCACTTAATTGACAAGTCGATTTTTTTCGCTATAAAGATGCCAGTTTTTCATGTCATTCTTGTCATCAAGGATGCGCATGAACTATCTAGAACTAAATTTTTTGCCACCATGTGAGCAATAAAAAGTTGATGTTTTCCTAGTCTTTTCCTCTCACATCATCATTACATCAAAGAATATATACGCTGTTAATTTTATGGTGACACTCGCATACTGCTTACGTCGGTGGTAGAAACAGTGAAAGCAAATGTGAAAGCTTGAGGAAAAGGCCTGTTATAGGCGAACTCTAGAGAGTAATATATTTTTTACCCACACACATGATGATGTCGATCATGTCATGACGATGTCATTAAAACTAGTGGGGAAACAGGAGGGCTCTTTTGTTTCCACTTTGAAGAGAAAGTTGCCATGTATATTGGTAGAGATGAGGATGTTGTTATTCTGGGTGTCGTTTTGACGACGATGGTGATGGCTGTTGTTGTTGTTTGTTTTGCTGCTCTCCTGAAAAAACAAAAACACTTTGTGCTCGTGTTAGTGGATCCCGCTGTGAAAATTTTCAGTGTGTGAAGTGAATAGGCTCGTATTTTTAATATTGGGGAAAGCTGAAGAGGGAGAAGAGATTCCATGCTGCTATAATGGAAATACTAGACCACATCATCGTTGGTGGCGCAGTTATTGGTGGTGGAGATTCTCTGCTGATGCTGCTGCTGTGAACGAGTGAAAGTAATAATAGGGAAAGCAGAAGAAAGCAATCAATAAAAGCTGTTGTTTCATTACTTTTCAAAGTTTTAATAACAGTGAGAGCGGGATACGATCTGGTAGCAGTTTATTAATGATAGGGTAAATTTGGGAGAAAGCTTGATGGAGAAAAGTTGCGAAATTTGGAGGAAAGGGAAATCTTCATTGAAAGGTGAAAGCAAGATTTCACATAAAGGTGAAATCTATTTTGAGCAGAGAAAGAGAGAGAAATTTCTACGTTGGAAAAGAGAAAGTCAGAAAGAGAGAGAGAGAGCGGTATACGTGCTACAATGTATTGTCCCCGTAACAGATAAAAAATCCATAGCCATGTCAAGCCAATATCATCTACCTCCATCACCTTTCTCTCTTGTCTATTTCCTTGGAAAACTACTTTCCCCGGTCGCTCCGTCTTTAGGTCAATGTAGCATTGCTAATGATTGCTTCTTATCATCATCAATAGGGATAATATTATGACGCAAGAAGCTCTCATTCCACTTTTACTTTATGATGAAACGTAAACCTGTTTTTTTGTTCTACTTTTTCAAACATCACATTTTCCTTTTCGCATAGTAGCGTTCCATATATTTGAACAAGTGAAAGCATAAACGATAGTTTTTTTTATCGACCGAGCGATCCATGCGTCTCTTATGCAAGTCGCGACCCCTTTTTTCTTCTTCTTCTTCAGGAAAAAATTAGCCAATAACTTTTACTTGTGGGGGAATCAGAGGAGGAGGCTCTTCTTCTATCAATATTTTTTGTCATGGCAGTGGAGGAGATGAGGATGATGTTTTTAGAAAAGCTTCTTATGTTTAATGGAACGACAACTCTTCATCGCTTTTGTCAATTTTTTTGGTGTCTCTGAGATGACAAGAGATGAGCATTTTTGTAGCGTATCAACGTTTTCGAGTTTTGCAAAAATTGTTTCAGTGGATTTAAGTTAGCCTATAAGAAATAATCCCATAGCCATATAAAGTGGGAGGGTGGAGGGTAGTTGGGTACCGAAGGGGAAATGGTTGCTACTTAAAAATTCTACGAAAAGTAGTTTTGTTTGGATAGCAGGAGCTGCTGCTGATAATGCTGAATTTGTAATTCGCATGTTGCCAGTTTTTTTGCGAGTGATTGCAGGTTTTGAAGGAAAGAGAAAGAAAGCAAAAATATTGACTTTAGAAATAAACGGTGCCATAAAAATTGGCAGAAAAAATAATAAGTAGCTTGAGAACTGACATTAGGTTGATTTCTCTTGTGTTGGCAAGAGATATAGACAGGTGTGTAGACACAGAATTACTTGAACAAACATCTCGTATTACTAAAGACATAGAAAAACACACGTTCTTCTCTCCTTTCACTCATATCTTCTATCAACACATAATATTAAACTACGGCGATCTCTTGTTCTTCAACGAGCCATTCGATCCATTCATGCATTCAGATTACAGCTTACTCAAAAGGTGACGCGACACCATATATCACCCTTTCAAGTTGCACAACAGAACAAACAAAAAAACAGTCAGAGAGACAGCGAGGGATCATATTTTGTTTGCGTTTCATGTTATTTTTTCCACCGATAAAAAATCCCATCTCGAAAATCTTATCCGGGTGATTACGAAACTGGCTTGGTCACGTTTCCAAAGACAAAAATGCTCACAGGATTGCTAAAATACGATATTCATTTGATTTACATTTTTCTTTGATATTTTTCTAGCATAATGCCGGGGACAAGACCGCAACATCAGAGAATTGAGGCTACCTCAACCTCAGCTTCTTCCTCTGACCAGCAGTCTCGACTCCGGAAACGGCGAGGACGCCCATCAATCATCCTCGTGATTGCATTCTTTCTCGTGTTCACCTCTCTCAAGTCGACAAATTCTTCTTCACAGCCAAAACAGAACAGTGGCAGTAGTGGTCTTGGCAACCAACCCGAATTTCCGCAAAATCATCACAATATTCACGCAAGTAGTCTAAAACTTGGAAAGGAAACCGGAGGGAAAGGAGGGGGAGGGGTAGAGGGGGGTGGGGCAAGAGAGGAAGAAGAAGAGACATCGTCTGCGTCATCAGCCACAGAGAAAAGCAAACATCACTCAACAACAGAGGGCAGCAGTGATGAGGAGGAGACAGTGACAGAACCGCCATCTCAAACGACGGAAAGTCCGCCGGTGAAAGAGAAAAATGAGACGAAATCGGCGAACGAAACAGAAGGTAAAAATACTGTTATTTTTTATATGTATTTTTTGCGGATGAATTGTATGAGTGGGATACCAAAAATGTTGGAATATTAATTTATATACATGCTAACCACAGCCACAGTAGAGTCGGAGTACTGCGTCCCACCAGCCATTCGCCAGTTTCCTCGCCCACTTCTCAACCAAAATGTTCGCAAACACGGAGGATTCATCCTCTACTTATTGATCGCAGCCTATACATTCTTGGCACTTGCCATTGTCTGCGATGAGTTCTTTGTTCCGTCTCTGGACATTATCTGCGAATGTAAGCAAACAAAGCATAAATCATCTCGTTGAGAAAATTGATGATCATGATAATAAGGCCATTGTTCTCATGAATAATTTTCTTTCCGACAGTGATGAAAATTTCGCCGGATGTGGCAGGAGCAACATTCATGGCGGCGGGATCATCCGCTCCGGAACTGGCTACGGCTTTGATCGGAGTATTCGTTGCGGAAGTATGTGTCCTCTGATATATTTTTATTGATCGTAAAATTTTGTTTTTTATGGCCAGTTGAAAGAAAACCACAAGGATATGTGGGGTGTGAACAAAGCAATGAATAACAGACCTTTTAAACTGCATAACTACAGCTGGTGAAATTTTTTGCACATATGACATGATTCCAGGTTTAGGAGGCGTCATTCGTAAAATTCTGTGTCAGATCCACTTTGTTTATTTATCAAATGAGCCAAGCATTACGAATACACAAAAATAATAAGCTGTTCAAGTGAAAAGTAGCGTTTTCCTTTTCTCTTTGTTCTGGAGTGACCATTGACCACTCTCTACGTTCACTAGTTTCTCTTTTTGTCTCCCTCATCCTGTTTCATTAAATCAACAAGAGCAACTCTTTTCATGAAGCTTTCCCTCTTGTGTTCCTTTTTTGATCCGAATGAAAATAAAAGCATTAGAGAGGAAACGAGAAAGCGGATCTCTCTTTTTACTTTCTCTAGAGACTCTCTTGAAAGAGAAAGCAAGACATGAGATGAGAAAAACGTCAGCCGACAAATGCGATAATATGAATGGATGACGATCATGTGTGTGCTCTCTTGATGATGATCAGTCAAGGAATCGGATATTTAGTGAAAGTAAAATAAAATACAAATAAACTCTCTCCGATCTTTCACTTCTTTCCGCTTTTTCTACCAATTCAACAAGACGTGATTGTTGAGCTTTTTCACTTTCTCCTCTTGAGCCTTCACTCGCTGTCGTAGTCACAGTAACACAGAAAGCTGGAGAAAGTCCTTTTCATGTCTTTCTACATTTTAGAACAATATCCTCTTTTTTTGCTTTCTATCCTGTCTCTTATGAGCCGATCAAGTCACTCTTTGTATTACGGGATGGGATGATGGGACGGCTGTAAAATCAGAGGAAGGCGACTAGAATGAAAGTCGGCAAGAAATCAAAAAAGAGTGGGAAAAGAGTTCTTTAAGAAGTGTCATCAGAAAAAGTATATAAAAATGTTTGCTTCGCACACATTCACGTATTCGACGGGACGAGAGAGAAAAACGAGAAATGGTTGTTTTTTGAAGGTGTTTGAATGGTTGGCAGAAAAAAAAGAGGTGGATATGGAATATGGAATAAAAAAAGTGTATAAAAGCACGAGATGGACTCAGTTTCTCAGGGAATGGATACTTTTGCAAAATTGTAGTAGCAGAAAAAGGATAGTTTTTACTAGACTTCCTCCTTTACACCTCAACAAGCACCACTTGAACTTTCTCTGAGAAAAGGAACACTCCTTGGGTGTGAGTTGATAAAATAAAGGGGTATATAGTGAGGGAATGCCATAAATGGTTTTATGCTACTGTCGACATTATTTAAACTTAACTTGGATTTCTAAAGACGAAGTACTCAAATCAACGAAACTTTTACTTCAAGATTTTTAAAATTATTTTTGTGCATAAGCCTCATTGCGACTCACGCTTTTGGAGCTCACCAAATATAACCAGACTAAATACAGATAAAAGAAACTGGGAACGTAGAATATAACAGTATATATTATCATTGCGAAGAAAAACACTGCTCGTTTGCTCCATCTTTTTTTTCTCGAGTCTGTTGGTGATGATGGGTTCAGAATGGAAAAGAATGGGGCAAATATAACGAATAAAATTTCACATGGATGAGCTTCCAACTTTCTTTCTCTCTTGCCGTACAAAATAGACATTTTATAGAGATCAATGAAAGAAAAAGTCGTCGTTGTACAGTTTCCTCTTCTGCTTTCTCATTTTTTTTCTCGTCTGCTATTGACAAAGAGAGAGAAAGAAAGAAACTAAAGAAAAGTTGGCGACGAGTGTTCATCTCTTTTTCTCTCCTTTTTCTTCTGCTGCTGGGCCCCAACCATCATCGCTTTTCAGCAGCAGTTGTCCCAGTCGTAATCTATATGCATGCATTCTTCGCGATGTTGCAGTAGTAGCGCTTGCAAGACATAAAATTCTTTTACTGTGCTTTCTCTTTTCCCATTGATATCAATAATGTCTCGTCCTTACGTATAATAATAGCTATCCGATATTTGTATGGGTTGAATTTTCTTGGGAAATTTTCGGAGAGTGTTGACAAGAAGCCTGTGTAATGATAATGATGTTTGCAAACACGTTTCAATAATGCCTCCACAAACTAATCTGAAAAAATAGTAGATGGATTTTCAAAGGAATCTATGATTTCGGGTTTTGGAAGTATCGTTTGCAAAAAGAGCATCTGCAGGTTTGGGTGATACAGTGTGAGACCTCGTCAACGGAAGAAAGGAGAACTGCAATGAGAACAGAGAGAAAGCGTGATAGAAATAGTGCATAACTTTCTCGTCCTCTTTTCTTCAACTTACTTTCACTCCGTTGGACTGAGTGAGTCGGAGAAAAAGGAGGAGGCATAGCGGTGGCAGTCTAGCATAAAATGGAAATGGAGTCATGCATGCGGACAGACAGAAGGAATTTATCGAAAAATAATATTTTAAAGAAGAGTTAAAAATGTAAATACTAAATAAATTTATCTTCTCTTTATTGCGCATTTACATTGTATTTATTTTAACTCATGTCTCAACTATCTGACATCAAATTATAGTCTCGAAAGACATTTTCTGTCGATTGGTTGATGCCCATATATATTCTCTTGTGTAGATCAATATAGTAATAGCAGTAATTAATCCGCTTAATTTAATCGGCTCATGGCAGACATACACACAAGTTTAAATTAGTAAATCACAACGGCTCCAATTTGATAAGTACTGATTTTAGTTGGCAAAAAGTATGTAGTGTAGTGTGTCGGGGGATCAACTATAGTCGCTTTATGGTTTTTACTTTGATGTTATAACTAATCCTCCTTCTGGATAAAATATTATCATGTTTTCAGCCTACTTTTTGTACACTTGATACTGCTGAACAACTGCTGACTTCCATACAACCTACTTTTAAGAGAATGAATTCTTAAAATTCTATCAAATGTTTTGCTTTACTCGAATTACAAAACATGTTGTTATTATAAGCTTTAGATAATTGACAATTAAGGAGAGTTCAAAATTTGCAAGTGCTTTCCTGACAATTTAATACATTTGGAGAATTGTGTATGATCTTTGGTAGCAAATTCAGGTTCAAAAATTACCCCGCACCCTTAATCTCTATTAACGTGTTTAGGAGAAAATTGGAAATCGCAGGTTGACCCATTTTAACCTTTCTGTTGCCTCCTCGATATAATTATTCTCGTATGAAAAACATGAAATCTACCTATTTCTCATAATGTAGGGATCGGATGTAGGGAAGAGGATTAATTATTTTTGTGGCTCTGTGCAGAGGATCTTTGCTAATAGGGCAAAAAAATAGTATTAGTGGTGGTTCTTATATCTCTGCAAAATCTAACTACAGTGATTGGGGTTTTCCAATCTGGATTAAAGCTTTCACTTTTCTCTTTGATCATGCTAATCCATTCTGTTTATAAAACTTTCACCCAAGGATGACATCGGGATCAGTGGTGTGATTGGCTCGGCAGTGTTCAACATCATGTTTGTCATCAGCATTTGCTCGCTTCTGACTCCAACAGTACTCTATCTGAACTGGTGGCCCATGTTTCGAGACTGCTTCTTCTATATGGTCAGCATTCTCGCTCTCCTAGTCACAATTCTCGATGAGGAAATCGAATGGTGAGTAGAGTAATAATTGAAAGAGAAAAGCGAGAACTTTCTCCGGATATTGGAATACATTTAAATGTGTGTTTTATACTTTCTCCCACTTTCTCTCCAGGTACGAGTCGGTATTCCTTCTGCTGCTCTATGTCCTGTACTGCTACGCCATGTACATGAACACCGTGCTCGAGGCTTGGGCTCACACCCTCCCAATCCCATTTCCGGTCGTTAACGTGAACGCTCCAGTGCCGGATGAGAACTCGGGACTAGTCACCTACAAATCCGCCAAGGGTGATCACGGGGCGACATCTACAGCTGGAGGGGGAGTTCTCGGCGGTGGGGAAAATATCGTTGTGGAGGGTTTGGAGCCTACCCTAAGCGTAGGTCCGTATGGACAAGACGCTTGGGATGGGGAGCTGACAGGATCTGGCGTCCAAGCACCTCTTCAAAACACAGAGGGCAATTATACAATGGGGAGTGGAGGAGTCGGTGCTGTTGGAGGAGAAGGATTAGACGCTCCAAAGAAGGTGCAACCTCCAGCAGAGTCGATCCTCTCGCACTTGAATCCTCCGCCGGACTCCT
>JAQIXX010000414.1:0-61803 GCA_034700605.1 Willowsia nigromaculata | reverse complement strand
ATATGGAGAAAGAGGCGAGTAGTTCATCCAGCAAGCAGTGTGGCAAGTAGCAAACAAAAGCAGTATTTTCCTTTACAAATGTGCGCGGCATTGTATCAAGCTGTGTGTATATAAACAGTAGTGGATGCAAGAGGAAGGACAAAAAACAGAAAAGTCTCATGCTCACCGAAGTGATACCGCACAAGTGACAACGACAGCTAGAGAAGCATAAAAGCAGAAATGTAAGGTGCAGCGGAGGAGGAAGGAAGCATTTGTTAGCTTTACTTACACATATTATATTTGCCTTTTAAACTCGTTTTAGAGGTATCATACGACACCTTGCAAACGTAAAAACAAACAAGGTTATTCGAAAAAACCATACTTTAAACTGTCGGTTTGGTCCGAAAATGAAATATTCAGAATATCTCAAGCCATTTTCAGCAATTCAGTAAAACATTTGATACAAGTATCCACAAATCTAAGTATATTCTGTCATATCTCCCTACTTTTATCTTCGCATAAGAAATAGAACCCTTTCAATTCGTAGATTTTCAGTTCATACAGTTTCCCCGCATTAATATACCTATGTAAGTATATGTGTCCAAACTCTCGAAACGAATTCAACCAGCAGCATACCAGCCACTGCTTCTACACAGGTACAAGCATCCAATTTTCTAAAAAAAAAATACGAGATAGCCATAAAAATGATAAAAAATACAAGAGCTACATGAATACATTCATTGTTGCTGATGTCGATTTGTGCTGGCTCCTACCATCATACATTTATATGGAAAGAAGCGTGTGCTATTCAAAAAATGTATACACATAAACACAAATGAGAGGCATTATATATAGGTTATAATAAACAAAGGAAGCTTGATTGAGGCAGATATTGTTTTTATAAGGAATACATACATAAGCAGAAATTTGGAGCTTATCTCTATCACTGATATAACGTCCTTCAATATAGAGCCCTCTCCAACATACATACTATAAGAGTCAAAGTCAGAGCAAGTAGCTTTACACAAGTTTGGCTTATAGGTAAAGCATATTAAATGTAGGAATATACAAAAAAAGTCAGTCGAATTGTGAAAGAGACAAACGTGGAGAAGTTCTCTCTGTCTGCCTCCTGCCTTCTTCTGTTTATGTGTGAGTCTCTAATGGTGCTGCTGGCTGTTATAATATGAGTGTTCGGTCATGGTAAAAATGCTGGCTAGTCGTCTCTCCTCTAAAAGCACTAACCAAGTTCAAGCTGAGGCTGCTGCTTTATTCAAAGAGAGTTTCGTTCTCAAAGTTCTCTCGTTTTGCCGTGCTTGAGTTTTTTTCTGTGTATGCTTCTCTCATGCTTCTACGCTGTTGTAACCGAGGAACGAGCGAACTCAAAAAGATTTATCGATCCCACCACACCATCACAAAATGCATGGCACACACACTCTATATACTATGCCATATTATGTACTACTCTTTCAAAACACGCGTACACTCATACATGTACTCATACAAAATCATATAGATATATCAGATAACGCTTATAAGATCCTCAACTTTATACTTGATTCCTCCAAGTCAACTTCAGAGAGCACAAAAGGATCATACTGATGATAAAAGCAGAGGCGAGACGGAGATACATGTTTTATATTTCTTATACGTTATACTTCTTCATACATTCTCAGCTAGAAAGCATTTCATTCAACGCTTATAATATTATCCAGCGCTCCAACCAACCGATTCCCTATAGAATTTATATGTATGATAACATGGTCATACACACATAATACACATAATATAAGAATGATGTGCTATATTGTATATATATTTTATAGGTAATATACATGCACTATATGAACTTGTTCAAAAAGGAGAAAATCTCCCAGAAAACCGAAATGTTTTCAGGGTGCTATCCATTTTATGATGACGGAAAACTTTCAACAGAAATTTTTCTTGTGGAAAAAGCTTGACGATTTTTCCCTTTAACTAAATTCAGTTGTTGATTGAGCGAGTTAACACAAAAGTGCACGTTTCAAAAACATTTGTTGGAAAAGCATGCGAATTTCCAAAGGGCACGACAATAATCATCATCAATTGTACTTGTACAAAGTACACTTTGCTACAAATGAAATGAACCACAGACAATTGTGTAGGCGATGAAATAATTTCACAGAAATGGACGCTTGATATTCAGCATGATGGGTTGTTTAGCAAAACCATTTCATTTTTGTCGTCTAGTATTTATCGTTGTTTCCTTTCAGTGTATAACTTGCTGCGGTTGACTGATCACATTTTCGTCAGAGCCGAACTAAACTTTATATAATTCTACTCTATTCCACCGAAGAGAAAAAAGTAACATGTGCAGTATCACGTTTTTATACACATTAAGTAAAACAACAACACGGACAATGTGGTACTATTAGTTCTTGTTGGAAACTTTCCTAGTCCAAATACAAAACTAAATCTTACTTAAACTCCAGCAAACGAAGTAAACACAAAGCAAAACACGCATAAGCCAAAACTGCTCGACAAAATATCTTTTAGGTTTTGCTTTAACTTGTTCTATTCATTTTTAGGACTTCACATAATTTCATAAGTTTTCACAAAAACGTAACATCGATTTTTCAGAGGATATGTTTTGAGTAAATTAGTCCCTTAAAAGCCAAGTGGTAGCCGAGCACAGTGAAAACATTTTCTTTCTTTTTTGGCTTCCGTCAGAAAGAAGATAAAGCACACACACCATAACATTATCATATCTACATCAGATACATTTTAATCACAAAAGTAATGGAAAGAAGATGTACTCAGAAGAAAACAGAACAGACCCATCTCCATCAAAAATACAAAATGTTATCAGCATCATTTTATTATTTAATAATAACAATCATAAATGTCAAATCATAAACTGCATGTACATTATTGTATATCTGAAGGGATATTATCGGTCTTGGTAATTTACATTTTATCCACTTTACTGCTCCTTCAAAATGCACAACAATCTACATGATTTTCTACGAGGAAAAAACAAGCTTTCTTGCGACCACATCATCAACACCATCGCATTTGACGATGACGAGACTTTAAAAAATAGCTGAAGCACGAATACGAATTAAGCCACCAGTGCAAACAGCTCCGTGAGCACATTACATTACAAACCAGGTTATTAGTATATAAAGATATAGCACATCCGTATTCATTTGGATAAAAACAACGTAATAATAATAAAATAAAAAGTAATAATATTATCTTATAAAAACTGAAAGAGAAGAAGCCAGGGAGCAAGGAGAAGACAAAGATGTAATAGAATCATGAACCTGCTTGTTTTTAAAAGAGCACCGATCATCATCATTCATGAAGATGTGCATACATAGTGCTGGTATTTATTCATGCTCTCAGAAGACCACGATTGACGATGCTGACTAGGAACAAGTATGTTGGTTTGTTTTACATCGCATTATATGTTAACCATGTGAGGAAACATCTATATATATGATATGTAAACCTACGCATGTTGGAAGACAATCGTATTGTGGTTCTACAGGTTTAATGTTTCACTGTTTTGTTGCGTAGAATCAACCTACTAACTAACCGCATGTGAGTTGTAGTTGTAAAACGTATACAGACGGTATATAATTGTGAATTCATTCATTTTGATATAAAAAGTGAGCACTCCTGCATACATGGAGAAGATGCCACCCCGTCATGGCCACCCACTTCTTCTTTTACACTTAATAAGGCATTAAAATCAAATTAAAATATTTTACTCACACTCTAATACTTGCTATTTCACAGATCTCCGTCTTTACACAATATGTATGCACTCGCATTGTTGTAAAGAACAACAAGGCAAAACATCATGATATGAAGCTCTTGCTAATACCTAAAAACCGCTCACTTGATAAAGTTTTGGTTGGATTCCCAAATGAGGAACACTTATAAGCGCAGGTTTAAATCAGAGCGAGTGTGAATTAATCAGTTATCAAAATGAAGATACTCTTGGGTTTATGTGGATTACAAAGTATAGTGTTTTTGCATAAAGCTGTCATAAGAAATAAATATTGAGTGCTCCACAATTTGTATAAATTTCAATGACTACTGTAGCCTTGTTAAAAACTGACTGGAAATAAGACATCTATAAGCAAACTGTAATCTAACTAAGTTCATTTTCAGCTAGTCTCCTGAAAGAAGAAAACATTCTAGATGAAAACTCGCTAGCCCTTTAAAGGCAAAGTTCTTACACAGGGTAACCTGCGAAAATTGATTCTGCTCTGAATTCGTAAGTTCCTAGAGAAGGTCAAACTTTGTGAAAAATATTTTTAAACCTTCGCCCTTACAGAAACTTTTCCCTTGATACACTCCATTATTGACAAAGGAAGTCAGGAAATAAATGTAATAGATGTATATTTTTCCAGAGCGATGAAATAAATGAAACTATTTCAAATACTTTCCTCTGTAATCAGTAGGATTATTATGATTAAATATGATCACTCTAGGATGAAGAAACAATGTTGGTTTCTTCAACTAGGCAGCTCGGCGAGAGTCACATATTATGGAGGTTTTCTTGTCGGAAGAAATATGTTCCGTCATCATCAGCATCATGATGATCATCTTTTCTCATCATTATTGTGGTGATGCACATGAATCTCATAAAAATGTGGAAAAGAACGCAAAGAATTAGATGAGAAAAATGCGAGGAAAGATTCCTTTTAAATTCCGGATTAGCTGATTACATGAGAATTTGAGTATGATACATGGTTAATGATTATGGATAGTCGCGGCATTTGAAGTACTGTGATTATGCCGGTTGTACTGCTGAAGAACCCCATTGCAGATTACTGCTACTGTATGTTTGCTCTCCTCTTTGGTTTATGAAATAATTTATAAAGTAGGATCGTTTAGGGATGGTATAAATGATAATTTATCATGGGGAAGCTAAAACATGAATATCTCAGTGCTGCTGTGTTGTAAAAGTAATAACAATAAAGCTAGAGGAGACTTCTTCAGGTTATTATAAGCGTTGATTTCAAATTTCAACATAGAACAAGAAAAGGGCAAGCATGCGTTACAGGAGGATCGCTGAAATGTTTTTGATTTGGAAGAGGAGAAATCATAATGTTAGTATATTTAGATGGATAGATAAGCGGCTATAGTGCACACCAAATTTTAACATGAATTGCAGTGTTTCTACAAAATTAACGGGTTTTCTTACCTTGTTTTTCCAATCGAAGATGAAAGCAACATCAACCAGTGTCAAGTCATTCTCCAAAATTCTGTCGCGTTCTCCATTGTAAAGTAAATCAACCTAAACGAATAATTGCATAAGATTAGTAAATTTCACTACAATTTTAAAACCAACTTTAAAATACATGTTTTCTTCATGAGCTTGTAGGGTACACAATATTGTTTAAAGACGATTTATCAAAGAAGATAAAAACTGCGTGACGAATGCGATTCTTTTCCTGAGTTCGATGCTCAAACAATGATGGGATGTATGAAAGAATGAGCAAATGTTAGACATGTAATCTTAAAACTGAAAGAACATAAAAATGATTCTCCTCAGTTTTCATTTCGTAAAGGTGACACCCCTTGAAAATGACATTGAGACCGGTTTCTAACCAAGAAACGTACACACTTTAGAACACGAAAATCGTAAGCCAAGAAAAATTCTCGAAAAATGTTCCTTTTCTTTGGCGGATTTCCAAATTGTAAAAAGCTCACATGTTCATATTGCTACAATTCCCATGCATTCAACCCCAATAAAGATGTTTTTCCTCTTCATTTTTACTTTCCTCACGCTGATGACTTTTGATACGTATAATATCAATGTTGTTTTGAGTTTCTTTTTGTGTATGTTTTAAGCATATTATACATCACGCAGGCATACATGTTTATTATGTAAATGTAGTCCTTTGATATTCCAATGATATTGCATAATCAGTCAGCTTGAAAAAAGAGCAGAAAAGTATCTTGGTAAAAAATAATCCAGAGAAAATATAAAGTAAAATGACTCGTCAAAATGACTTAATCACAGTGCAACAGAGGAAAAAATAATCGTTCGTTTTCGTTTCTCGCTTTTCAAATTCTTTACCCACAATTTCTTTGGGGAAACAAAAATGAAGTAAACTTTAATTTCTCTTTTCTCGAGGGAGTTTTCTGTTGAGTGAGGTAGAAGTGTATTGATTAGCAGTATGCGTGATGACGATGAGAAAGTATAAAAATGTCGCTTCCTTTAATGCATGCGTTCTATATATTTACAGCTACTTATAGTAATACATATGTCCCAGTTTTCCCCAATGCTGACTGTTAATAACTGACCCAAATAAAGCTTCTGAGAACTTCAAGAGAGCCACAGCAAAAATTTTCATTGAAAATGTGTAAATGTTTGAACAGTTTATTCACTAAATTGCGCTGGACGTCTTATTGCAAACCGTTTATACTTTATACTACGATTTTTTTCAGATATTACAAACTTATATAAATTAATCAGTAATTTTCCTTGCTTATGATGATTTTATCTGCTGATTTGTATTGATTTATGATATATGATATGATTTTATGATTCAACAACATGTATGTAGTATGTAGACAGGTATAATATAATGCTGGTTTTGGACGAAATTCATAACGACATTGTAACTTATTTCAAACCAGGTACAACTGTCTGATCGTAGACATCTTAAACATGAAAAAGCTCCCCAAAGGGATTAAATGCCATTATGCTACCTAACATTGATAACTTTATCGCCATTATCTCACGATTTTCTTTAATTTGGTATTCTCACATTAAACAAACGCAAACTGCCTTATGAAATTTTAAAAATGGACACATTTCGATGCAAATCAGATTCAAAAAGTCGTTTTTAGGCTCCTCTAAATCACAATCCATTTGGGTTGATGTGCTATTTGTAAGCGAGTGTGCAGCAAAAACTCTACTCCTGCTCCATTTCCGGCATTGAATGGTATCATTGATATCGCACACGTACCAGAGCGTGTGGAACATACATGCTTACATAGTTGTTATAACGTAGGTATAAAAACTATTCATAGCAGTCATCATCATGTAGCATTTTTGTAGCCGGTCTCAATTTTTTAGTGCTAGTGGCTCAACGCTGGCCTGCCTTCCGTTCTTGAGTAAACTCAAGCAATAAGTAAAGTTTCATCGATGTGCTTGGACGTATATTAGTCCTTAAAATGTATATATTGTATAGATGGGTAATGCAATATGTAATCCCTCGCTTCTAGCTAGCTTGTTCCACACACTCACTACCACTGTTATTATTGTGCTGTTACTCCATATCAAAACAGAACAAAAACCGTGTGTGCCTCTCTCTCTCTCTGTGCGCTCGTTAACCTAAATTTTCCTTCATATGTACGAAAAGAGGAGGATAAAAAAGATCACAGGGTAAAACGAATGAAGTATGGTGAGCAAATAACTCACACAAATACACACTATAATGCAGCAGCAGAGTAGAGCCGAATACAAAGCTCATACACACTCTGATTTTCTTGTTTTGTAGCGGTAGTATCAGCACCAACATCTATAATATAGTTGTGTGTTCTGCTGTGTATGTACACAGAGATAAATATAACAAGTCTTCTCGGCACCTTCTTCTTCTCATTTTTTCTCTCTCAAAACCGTTTTAGCTTCATACCTCATCAATTTTCAACAAAGAGTAAAAGATAGAGAAGTTACTAATGCGGATGTTTACGTAAAACCCATTTGCCTTTTACCTCCGTTTTGTTTTAGCATAATCATGATAAATGGCTCATTCTTCATTCATTCTTCCGTAAAAAGTTACATTCTTTTGGGATCATTGCTGCTGTTCGTTTTCTCAACAAAGAGCAAGCAAAAATTTTCATGTCATATTTTTTCTCATGTACAAATGATCATACAAAAGAATATGATATTTATATATGCATAAATGAAATCCCCACATATTGATACATATACTATGTAGACGACTTGTACAACACTTCAACTTCATGCACCTTAGACAAGTCAGAGTTCAAATTCAAAGAAGCTTGGCAAAATGTGTAATATTGCTACATATTGCTCGTTTTCTGCGTGGGTAACAATATCCGTCCTTGCTCTACTCTCAAGCTCTAGCAAACAGTCAGGCAATTCATCCGGGTGTTGTAAAGCCTCTTAACAGGCAAAGCCCTGTTGAAATGTGTGGTTTGATGCCTTATTCGTTTTATGGCATTTTTTATTGACAGTGACAATCCATGCTAGTAAAAAATGCGATAAATTGCCTTTCCAATTTCCTCCTTTCCCCCATATTTTCTTCGATTTGTATTTTGACAATGCTCACTTTTTCCTAAATGCATTCATTTCTCTATATCTAATTTCTCTTTCAACATCCACTAATGCTCGTATGTTTGAAGGACAAGGGGATACGGTGTACGGGGAAGCCCCGACAATTTAAAAAAAAAAAACATGTTACAAAGAAATAGTGTGTACTATACAGACATACTGCACATTGTCAACATCACAAAGAACCGGGTATTTAAAAAAATAAAAATAATAAAATCTTACCCTGTAGTCGTCTGAAAGTCCATACTTCATCCGAATGAATTTCTTGAGTAAGCCAACCGAAACAGCCGCAGGACATTGGAGATACCTCCGGTCGTTGGCCTACATCACATTACATCCCAGTAGGTATTTTATTTTAAATCATCGTCATCATCATCGTGATCATTCTTCCCATTCTCTCTAATATTCTCATCTCTCTCCACTCATTCTTCTTCCATTCACTCACAGTCACTCAATACAACAAACATCAGCAGAAGCCTCACAGAGAAACAGTAAGCTATAAGCATGCAAAAGCTGTACATCATGGCAAAAAAACGCATCAAATCACTATTACACAACAACTACATCAAAAATCATCTACTACTGCGCTACCACCACCACTTTACTTACAGTATTATCATCATCATAACACATAATACCTAATATTACGTATTGTGTCTGTGTGCTCTGCACTCTTATTCACAACTCTTTAAAAAACCACCACCACCAATGCTGCGTTTTGCTACTCTCTACTATAAAGCCATACTACCAGTTTACTTACTTCAGCAGTGAACTCAAAGAGCTATTTCTCATGTCTCATTCCTCTTCTTCATCTTTTTCCTACTGCAGTGCTTGCTGAGCTGCTTCCTTTTACTGCTTCTTGCAGTATGAATAATATGCTTTTCGTATTTCATCGTCATCATGATCATCACCGCATTCTATCGTGATGTGATATCGTGTATTTGTACTTTACTTAAAATGCTCCCCTTCGTTTTTCGTTTCTCAGTTCTCCGTGTTCACTCACTCGCTTGCTTGCTCTTCTTGGCTTGAAAAAATCTTTTCGCTAAAACTTCTTCCCTCTCTTTTCAGTCTCTAAAGCACAGTTTGACTTGATGTGATGATATTACAATTTTACCACACACAACAAAGTACCATTTTCCACCACCCTATGCCTTTACTGTACAGTAGATAAAGCAGGAACGCAGAACTTTGGTAAAAGCACCCATTTGAGAATTATACAATAATAAGTAAGTAATATCGCATTGCTTGATATTATATGCGCTCTTCTTTTTCTACCCCGCAATAAAAAGTAATTTAAAGACAGGCATCGTTTGCGTTTTGTTGTTGTGCTGACATCCCTGTCAAACTTGGGGGTTTTTACGCACACGACCTAAACCAGCTCAATTCAATCAAATGTTCAGCCTTGTGTAACTTTTTAAAAAAGAGGATCATGTCTGTTTGTTCGTAGCGCTACTGCATTTTACCACTCGTTGCTCAACCTTCTAGCATGTACAGAAAGACGAAGTATAACTTCAACTCTACGCACTTTTATCAGTATTTTTATTTCTTCGGGGCAAAAATACACATCAGTTTAAATTATCAATCTTCACTTCATTCATTTTCTATCAAAAGTATACAGACAGTTGTGGGGTAAACCTTGAAATGTACTGGAGAACATGAAAAATCGTGCAAGGTTTTGGGTTGGAACGAAAGCAAACTTTGATGCTTGTATCTATATTGCTTTTGATAAGATACCAGATCAAAATTACATTTTCAAAATTGTTTGCTTGATATGTGCACAGACTCATTGGTTTACTATTATAAAAAGGGAGATTAATCAATAAAACTAGTGTTTATGTCAGTGAAAATGCAAAGGTGGGATAGATAGAAGAAATTTTCCATGATCTTTTCTTGCTTTGTTTCTTTCCTCTCCAATTCAAGTAATACTTGGGTTTAACATGTTACGTCATGCAGTATTTATCAGTTAGGTTTTTTAAAGTGCTCACATTTTTTCATGCTACACGCATAACACACAAATAAGAGAATGCATTCTTTCTCATCAAAAGGGTGTGACAACCCTGACAATCCTGCCCAACAAATCAAACTTACTTAACGATCTTTACATACGTGTGCACTCGCAACAATAACAACATCTAAAATATTACGCTCGTCTCCCTTTTCCTCTCTATGTGCACTTGTGCTTTTATTTCCTTCCATATAAACTCCTCCGCGGCGGATTTTCAAAAGCATCCCTTTGACATTCTACACTGTACTACTAGACTATCTAGCTGTAGCTGAAACCGTCACAAAAAAACTACGAATTTAACATTCAGGCAGCGTATTAGCTAAAAAACTCTGACTGTGGTGTAGATCTAGGCATATTAGTGGCGATGCTGATGATTCTTTATCATCAGCAACAACACCAACAATACCACACGAAAAAAGCTGTAAGCATGTACGTACAGATACAGACAATATTTTAGCCTTAAGCTGTTTTTTGCCTTCAACTTGGTAATGACAGTGAAGATTTTAAACATGATTTTAAGCGAATAAAAATGTTATAACTTTTTTGCCATTCAGGAATTAGGAAATGACGGTACAAGAACTGACGCATGCGTTCATTATTTTTGAGAAACGTTTCCAGGAGGGCCGTATATTTTCTGACATTTAACTTTGTATCATAATATATCCCATGCAACAAGCAAAAAACGCAGAGGAGCAAATGACGCTACGGGAGAAAAAAAAAACTAGAAATTATTTTCTTAATGAAGATACACGATTCAACTATTCATATTCCCATTTCACCATTTTTCATACATCATCTACGAGTATTCACTACATTATTATTTTTGTCAGTCAAAAAGCCAAATTCATATCCACAACTCGTTAAGGATTCTAATGTACTGCATGCACTTGTGTCTTCTCGCTGTAGAGAGATGGTGGAGAGGATAATGCGTTACGTTGAAGAACGCAAACAACACATTAGTTATTATTATGAGCTCACATAATATATCTGTTTTGTTATTATTTTTTTATTCTATTCTCTTGTCAGACTGTCTGTCTGTCTCTGTGCTCGATAATATTACACGCTTATTATAATCTACTCGTACAACTACACATACGGTTCTACTACTATCCTCTTCATCCCAGCTATTACACACATTGTTTTGCATCTATCACTCACTTGACTCTCTCCTTTATCAAGTAACGTGACTGTGTGCATACCTACATAACTGCTTGTATGGAAACTCAGGGCATGCTGCTGCGCTAATCTCCTAAAAAACTCATGCAATATTCTCATTCTTCCATTCCATTTCTTTCACAATCTCACAAAAGCAAAATAGGCACGCAGTTAGACTGATGTATAGAGACAGACGCACATCGTCATCCTAAACACAAGCTCAACTAAAGTGCATGCACCCGGCCCTGCTTATTTTACTTATTACAAATAATGATATTTGACATATCCTTCATCATCATCGTGAAAAACATGATGATAATGATGAGATCCTCTCTATCGTGTTGTTGCTTGCATGTAGTAATCTACTTCCTTCCTCAAGAGAAAAATATCTATAACTTGTCGTCCTTTCTTCCTTGTCGTCTCATATCAGAGACTGGTAATACACCGAGTGTACGCAAGGAACCGAAAAGTTTTATGTGAGCAGCAGGAGAAGGAGAACTGGAAAAGTAACTTGAAGAAGGAGCTAAGGCGATAAAAATGTAAGGAAAAAGGCACTAGCAGCAGCAGTGCATACTGCCTGATTATGATAATATCCGTTTTTCCGCGAGTCTACAGGAATCTGATACAAACAAGCTGTGGTGTGGTGGTGCTGGTGATGATACCCATGAAAACATGAAAATGCATACCTTGGCATTCCCATGCATATCACACCACACTTGTATTTAATAGTTGCATAATAACTTCAACCAATATAGCCATAGTGCACTCAAAAGGAGCATCACAAGAAAAAATAAGAGAATATTCTCTGAAAGCAGAGAACAAAATAATAACATCTACACGATATTCTCTTGTGCACTTGCATGTTTTTTGTGTGTGCACCGCAATAAGTAGGCATGCCGTGCAATATTAATCCTAACTAACTACAATGTTTGCAAGGATAAAGGAAGCACCTAAGTGTTAGCAATAAGCCAGTTTTTTTATATCATAGTGATGCTTGCTTACAATGAAAGCATATTTACTCTGCAGTTGTGGTGATGGTGTTCTGCTGGGCGATGATATGTTTTTAGTGCTTCCTGCATTAACTTTTTACGTAGAGTCGTAAGAATGTACTATACGTATCGTATGCTTAGGTAAAATAATATTCATGCGTACAATTCTACACAGAGAAGATTATTGTACCATTTTTGTGAAATTTTTGTTTGGTGGCTCTACAAAGCGTGTCTATATCATATAATGATGTAATTTCACAAGTTTTTCTCTCGATTCTCAGCGCAGAGAAATCTGAGGACAGTCAACCTTCAAAGCATATTTTCGCTCTGCTGCGAGGATAATGATGATAATGTGATGATCTTTGCATTTATTATCTTGTCCTCCTCACAGAGAAGAAATAGAGTGGATGAAGTTCATCTACGCTACTTACAAGTAGTGGTAGCAGCAGAAGCGCCACGATTACCATTTCCACACTGCTCCTGTCATTGATTACAATTTACCGGTTCAGCTTCCATTCTTCACTCACTCGACAATCAAATCTACTTTTAGTCGCATATGGAGGCAGATTTAGGCCGACAGAGAAGCGAACAAAAGAACAGGATCAGCGTCATTTCTCTTTAAACTAGTACATTAACGTTAGCTAGTGTGTACGCATGTTGTATTGTAAGCGGTATATATAGCAGGTTGTCTATGTTATCATTTTTTATTCCGCATCTACCGCAAATCAAAAAAATTACGCATGTGATTACAATTACAAATTTTCAATCCAAAAGCTTTGAAACAAAACAAATCTTACCAAGCAGTCAACGATAATATTACTTGTAGGGCATTCCTACTAAAAGCATATACGTATTTCCATTCAACAAACTCGCTAATCACATCAACCAAATCATTCCACTCATTCAAAGCACACAATTATGAGGAAATTATTTACTGAAATAATAAACAAACAAACCTGTTCAATGCCGCTATTACTGTCAGTGGAGGAATTTGTGTTGGCAGGAGTTGCACCAGTGCCACTACTGCCATCCGAAGAGATTATGTTCGTATTTGACTTAACGTTTGACTTTTGTTGTTGGTTTTGACTTGATTGTGTTGTTGTGGATGCTACTCCTGTTGATGCATTAGCTGTTCCTGTTGCTGATGATTGTTGCTGTTGTGGTTGCTTTCCGTTGGTGTCTGCCACTTTAGTGGATGACGCTGTGTCAGTGGAAGAACCTTTGTCGCCAGCACCGCTGTGGGAACCACAATAATAATAATTATGACGATGATAATAATTTATTTTAGTGGCTATTAAGCCAACTGCTGTGAAGATCTGTGAAGATTTTCGTTTCTCAAACTATATTGCTGTGTAGCCTAAATATTGCTTTATACTGAGACTACAAACATATGTACACAATTTTGAGATTTATTGTGGTAATTTCATGATGCACGGATCGGAGGAAAGTATGAGATAAACGAGAATTTGTATAATTCAAACGTAACAATCGATTACTTTGTAATCCCTAGACCAATTCTATTATTTTCAATTGCTTCGTACATTTTCATCAATGCCAATGAAGTACCTCTCGAATGATTCCTTTTTTCGAAGAAGGAGCGTGGAAATTTCAAGATGGAAAAGTGAAAAGCATATTTACGGAGGAAATGGACGGTGACTGTGATCCATTGAGCATGACCACTTGGAAAAAGTTACGGATAGACTGATGTATACGGACATGGTTTAATACAAAAATAGAAAATTATTTGAAGGCAGCATTGCGAAGAGCAGCATATTACTTTTAATTTTTATGTTGAATGTACGAATCCTTCCTTACCCAAAATAATATCTTGAATCTACACTTGACATTACTTTTTTGTGCGCTACAAAATAACACATTCGGTTGCACACAAAACTGCGATGGGAGAGAAGGTAGCAGGGCAATATAGAACAGAGATAAAATAGAATGAAGCATGCTAAACCCATAACGGAAGACCATTAAGCCTTGACGCCTACAAAATACTCATGCCTTCTTCCTCCGCTGACTGCTCTCTTCTTTCTGTTATCCCATTTACTTTGTAACATCTTTCTCTTCCATCGCGTTTTATGCATTTAGGACACACACTATACACAAACATTCGAGAAGCAAAAGAACATATAAGTAAGCAAAAGAGATTTATCTATTCCTGAATCGATCGTTGAAACAGAAAAGACGATTTAGACCAATTTTACAGGATTCAGGTTGGGAAAAAAAGTTTTCTTTCCAACTGACAAACAAAAAAGGAAGACGGAGAAGGATGAGACTGTTATTGGGGCTTGTTCGAGTAAAAAAAGCTTTTTTCAAGGTAGATGGAGGAAAGAAAAAGGTGGATCCCGGGCAGGAGGAAATCCAGCAGCGGAGAATCTGTATGCATTCATGTGCATACATATTTAATCATAGAAGGCAGCGGAAAGGCAGACTATCAACAACGATATGCATGTTTTAGTTACACAGGTAGATTATTTTGTCATTACTTTTATTGCACTATTTTTGTGTAAAAGTAAAGTTTTGATTGTAAAGTCTAGACTGTGCTTCTAAAAACTGAACAAGTGGTCAAGAGTTTATGCTTGTCGTCACTCGTGACAAACCGCTTGTTTGTATGTCTTTTGATAAAGTGGACTTTTTTGCGGTTGATGGCGTGTGGTTTTGTAATGTTGGGTAAAGAAAATTTTATATAGGTGGGCATATATATACACATCAGTATACACCGTCAGAAGTAAAAGGAATGGTTATGTCTTGGAATCCCCATTTTACCCAAAGTGCCATTTATTTGGATAGAAGGAAAGGAACAAAAGACTATTTAAAAGGTTATACTGGAGTAGAATTTTATTTCCTGTGTGTGGCGTAGCAAGGGCTAGCTAGGCAGAAAAGTAAACAAGTTCAAGAGGGATTTATTGAGATTGAACAAACGACACATTATAAGTTGCAATTTCCTCCTGAGTGCCTGTTTCCCTGCTCTTTGTCCTTTTTACAGAAGGAAAGAGAAAGGAGGAAAAACAGACTAAAAGGGGACAATGAACAGTAGGAAAGAATGGGTAGGTAGCTCTGTTTTATGAAGGTAAAAGCAACGAAGTAGATACCTATATGAGCCAAACTATTCATATACCATGAACGGATCTGTTAAGGGAAAAATTGAGGGAAAATGACTCAAGCCAAGAACCAAAAGGAAAGTAGAGCATTCTTTTAACTTTTCATTCACTGCTTAGAGCTTACTCGCCTGGCAAACTTTCTGCTTTAGACATGTTAATGTCAAAAAAGCAAGACTGACTGTGCTTGAAAACATTTTTTATGCGAGAGGACAGAAAACAGGTAAGAAGGTGTAGAAAATGCTGGAAAATGTTTTAGAAAAATTGAATAAAATACAAGATCGCGCTCGTGACTATAATTATCTATTCAATTGTGTGGCCACTTGTGTACCACGCACGCTCAACTCCGTGAATAATAAAGCATCCAAACATAGGTTTATCCAGTCACATTAGGAAAAATTGCACTACACTTTAAAAGCAAAAGAAATTTAGTAAAACAGCAGTAAAGTATATAGAAGCAGACACAGCAAAGCTAATAGAGTCACGGTATTCACAGTAGGATAGATACACATTGTGCAAGCAATAAGTATTGTAGATTCTATTAAACACATCACAATGGCGCCTTTATTCTGTTATTTCACCATTTTATGTACAGTCAGGCAGAAAACAGAAAAAATATAGATAAAATGTGGAAAAAGGATCAAGGAGAATAATAAAAGCAACTTTACTGACTGCTGATGATGATGTGTGGACGAATCGAGAATAGTCAAAGCAGATACGCATTTAGAGATTAATCGTAGTCGAGACAAGTACAGTGAACTGCTCTTTTTGCTTTTTTTGCTTCACTTACTGCTATATCACCGACAAGTTGTGGCTTGTGGCTTATGATATACTACACGTAGAGAAAAAGGATAGATCGAATGATATTGTAACAACGAAGCATAGCAAGCTGTCAGAAAAGGTGATACATTCACGTGACTCTCTCTCTACAACTCTGATTGTGTATAAATCTGACAAACATGAATCACCACGGCGTAGATCACGTTTACATGCAAAAGTACTAGTACGGACGAAGAGTAACAACCCAATAATATAGCGTAATAATAATAAATGCATCATAATCATCAACTTCGTTATTATTATCGTGATTGTGACGATGATGATGCTTTGTGTGTTTTTTATTATTTTTTTCTAGTGGAAATACAAGTAATATTAAACAGCAACATTGTTCAGAGAACCATGTAAAGGGGAACACATTAGCATATCTACTACAAGCTAGTAAACGAAGCAAGCTGTGTCTAGCTTAGCTTTGTAAATAAATAGATTATCACGGGTGTAGAGTACGAGACTCAAGTACCATGAAAGTTGAAAATTACATGTCATCCTATCATCACGTCGTTTTTTTCCTCTCCACCAAAAATATGCACATAAAAAATAGAAGTACACACTACAATGGTGTGACAAAATGCGTTGATGTACACATGAGAAAGGAAAATAGGAAGAAATAGACTTGAAGTGACATTCAATAAAATTGTTTGTAACATGGAAAAAGTAAAGAGGTAAAAATAGAGTGAAATGGTAGATGGAGTTCGTGACAGTTGACGAATGAAGGTACATAAAAATAATTTTGTTTGTGCTTTTATATATAGTGTATTGGATGGGTTAAAAAAACTCTGGTATTTTTTCTGTTGACATTCGATTCTACTTAGATATCTTTGAGATAAGAACATATTTTTCTTTACATCTAAATGAAGTGTACATTGTAATGTCACGTACCTTCTATAGTACTCGATGGACAAGCTGACCACATCATCCAGGGTCAAAATTGTTGGTAGATCAGTGGCGGTTTCAATTTCCTCTGCTATTGAGTTGGAAGCTAACTCGGCAGCCTCCTGGTAATCTATTCCTTGCTTCATGGAGAAGTCGCGACGTCTCCGAATTTCCGACACAAGGAGACCCGGGACCAATTTGTAGACTAGTCTTTGTAATATGACATCCGATCTGGTTGTATAGAGAGGAAGAAATAGAAAGAAAATGAGAAAGGACGAAAAATGGCAACGTGCTTTTCTGCTAACAATGGCTTCACTCAAACATAACAATATTACATTTTACTTTCTAGCATTTCTCGTAGAAAACTCTGCGTTTTTGTAAAGGAAAAAGAAACATTTTTGCTATCGATAGGTAGGATTCTTCAATCTAATGTAATAAGCCAACACAAGAAATCGAAACGTGAGTATCTTTCCACGCATCAGCTATGTCCTATTGAAAGAAAATGTTGAAAGCACCTAGCAAATGGAAATAGGTACGTCAATCTTTGAAATGCTATCATCATTCCCTTTATTTATGCACTTTCATTATACATAGATGGATGATACGAAATGCAATATATGATAAAAGACAGGTAAAATATTTCATTTTCATGGTGGGATTGAATCTTTCCATTTATAATTCTTTTAAATGTTTTTTTCATATGACCATATTATCAACATATACCCCTGCCTTTGCTGGTAAATAGACAAGCGACAAAAGTGAACTGAACTCATCTGATGTTACATACTTTCTACATGCATATATACCGGCAAAGGAGAAAAGATCCCTTCATATAAACTTTTCATGTTTTATCTGCCGTTACGTTATGTGCAATGTGCACGGAATAACTCCCTCGTTTTCCTTATCTTTTTCTCACTCTTTATTTCTTCTTTTCCTTCCTTATTTTCATCATTTTCCTCATAACATCATCCTTTTTTCGCTCAAAAACTTTCAGCATTCAATGGAGTAGAGAGAAAAAGCTGAGTGAAACACAAGTTTTTGGTTCCCTCCCAACAACGCATACACTGAAGTATGTAGTAGTAAAAGAAAAAGTGGTTCAGCTCTCACTGTCCCTTTTCTCTCCTTTTTGACAAAACATGAGCCTCATTATGACTCTTAGAAGAAGAAGAAGAGGGAGAGAAAAGGAATCGCATAAAAGGATGACGGGCACGTTCCCCCATCATCGTCATCATATCATCATCCTTCCTTACTCATGCTCATACACATATTATGTCTACACGCTACACTACGCTACTACTACGCCAGTATGACGACGATCAGATGAAGGTTTTTCATACACAATTTTATGCGTCTGTTTTGCCCTTACTCACTTTGCACTTGAGTGCACTAGGCCTTCTCACAATTCTTTTTCTACTTTTATCGCTTACTTACCTCTTACAAGTTACACAAGAAGATATAAATACACATATTATGCTACTAAGAATGCTGTGCGTTTCCCTATAATATAACACTTCGGTTGTTTCTTTCTATATTATGTATTCCACGTTCTACATGGATACTCTCTCTTACTGCTTTTATTTCCCTTTATCTTCGTTCCTTTTGATTCCAGTCCGATGAAAAAATGAATGAGAGGGATAGATTGATGATACATTTCTCTAGCATTGATATGTCTGGATTTCATCATTATTATTGTATCGTCATTACTTCAAAGCATGATAGGGACATATTGTATGTACGTGGTGCACATTGCTGATACGGAGATATAATATGAAGATGTGTACCGGGAGAAACCCTTAAAAACTTTTCTCACTGCTGCCGTCGCTCTCACAGTGTCTGTGTACTTCTCTCTTGAAATGTTTTCATTTTGTCTTCTTCCTCTTCTTTGGATGAGGAACTTTTCCTATTTGCTTCACCTCCCGTAGTATACTATACGATCAAACTTTTCCCTTTGCCAGTGTAAATGTAGCAGCACTGTGCACATACAAAGCTTTCCACCGCCGCAACACCTCGCTGGCTCGGTTCACTCCACCAAGTCAAGTCATATTAAAGCAATACGCCAAGCAATATGTATGAAATGACTGAAATAATGCCCTGGTGAGTGTCTTTCTCTCCGGTACTTTAGTGCTGTTAGCTTGGTATATGTATTACGATTCAAATATGTATTTGAAGCTAGCTAATGGTGGTCACATTTATGGTTTGTTTTTTATTCACTTCCTTTCCTAGTAGTATGAGCATTGGTAAAAGAGTAATAATGTTGATACGGATTTATGCACAGTAAGCAAGATTATGTGTGTTTTCAATCCTATTACGACGACATGTTACCATTCAACACAATGACATGTCATAGAGTAGCGTTTTATGAATCCATCTTTACCAAGTAGTTTTCCATGCCTTTTTGTTCTATTATTACAAACTTTCTTAGTGGATTTTTGTTTCCAAAATGAATGAGTGAAGCTCGTCATATATTTCATTGTAAAATCTTACCTGAGACTGAGTTGGGGCTTCCCTTTGTTTAACTGCACATCACAGACTGGGCAGTAAGTGCTCGTCTCCAAATACTTGAGGATGCAAGACTTACAAACTGGAAACGAAAGATACACAAAAGTCATGTCAAATGTGAAAATGAGCGTGAATAGGTCATCTTGATTGTCCCCATAAAGTCTTAGTCTTGATTTGTCTGAATTATTTTGTAGATCTCTTACATGTATGTTGGCATTCTGTGATTGCTGTGGCATCGATCAAGTACCCACTACAAAGCTGACATATGATGAAAGTGTTGACTTCGGGCATGTCAGGTTTGGCAGGTACCCGTTCCTTTGGCCTTTTAATCGAATTTGGGGAGACCGCAGATGCCGTTGTGGTCTTCCCATGCTTCGCGATTATGCTATAGTCATCAGCGGCCATGATGATGGTTAAGAAGCAAACTTCGCTTCTTATGCAATCTCTTGAGCAGGTAGATTTCCCTGCTTTCAAATCTTACCTTACACCTTACGTATGTAAAAAGTAACAAGCTATGGGAAAATGTGTGCTAATGAAGTTAATGCGATGGAGGGGCTCGTCTCCTTCGGGGACATTTTATTCACGAAGAGTGTTGAACCTGAAAATCAAAGAAAAGAATGGGTGAAAATTTTACAAGAACTAAAAACACTTTGGTGAAATTATTTTTGTAAACATTGCAATGTGGCCGAACATTGAATAAATTGGAGTGTATTTTTATGGAGCATTTATTTCCTAATGTAAGTTCACTCCTTGTGTGTGTACATAGACGCTATTATCCAAAAGGGGAGAAAAAGCAAGGAGACACAATGCCCAGGAAAAATAATGACACAGAGAACAGATATAATTCCATTGTGTGCATCCCACATCCCATTGTGTAAATCCATTATTTTTCAAGCAGGACGGACGTGCAAGCCCATTCATTACTGAGAAAGACGTGATAATGGGCTGGAGCAATCGTTAGATGAACCCTCGACAAAATGAGCTGACCTCAACCATTCTATGTAATTCACATAACAGCAATTCCGTATCTTACACGCCACGATCGTGTTACAAATATTACATACATTGTTGTTTGGACTCAAACAAGAAAGGCACGACAATTGTGACAACATAGTGTTTCAGGGCCGTTCTGGAGTCAAAGTCTTTATAGCTCGAAGTCAACATAATTGTAAAAGGGCATCACGTGAACATTCCTTTGGAAAGCATGAGAATAGAGATGAAGCTCGAGTGAGAAGAAAATATTTCCGGGCAAATTATGAACAAAGCATGCACAGTTGTTATAATGGGTAAAGCAATAAAACCTGGAAAAAATCTTCGTGATATTTTCTTTTATTATTTTTCATTATGATTTTAAAAATCTTAAACATTTTCCATTTAATCGAATTTCTTTTGAATATAAAACTGATTGCGGTTTGGATGTTATTAATGCACATATCTTCCTTTTTCTTATTCGCTTTTTATTTATTTCTCTGAAAATTTTGGTAGTTCACGATTTACGTGAAACCATAAGAAATGTCTGCTCAAAGTTACTAGTAGCTAAATGATATACACTAAGAAAAACTTTTTCCTACTTCCATTAGCATTTTCAACCTTTTCGGAGAAAAACAAACTTTTCGGGGTCACAATATAAGCTATAAGTATGAAGAATAAAAAATCGTCCTTCTCCTTCCTTTTGTCAATTTCTGTCATACATATGTATGAGTTTAATGCGTGTCATGAGTAAAATCGTGTGGAAAAGAAAATGTTTTTCTGGATGTTTACAACTTCTGCAGTTCTACAATATCTACTTTTCTCTCAGCCAGGATGAAAAAATCAAATTTTTCCTTATATATACTTAGAGTCATAATAATAAGATTCAGATTGCAATGTATGATATTCTTGTACACATGGAGTGGTAGACGGTTTATTTCGTTCGTGTGCTGCATATTGTTGCAAACATTGGTCTCTTGCTTGTAAACTAGTCTCCTCAACACTCCTAATCATCATGAATGTCAGCAGAGTGGTATTATGACGTACATACCCATATCGTTCAAAACCAGCAGAAAAACGCATTGACACACGAGAGCAGAGAAGATAACATTGTAAGAGATGAAAATGAACAGCGGTTGTAGGATATAAAAATCTAAACTTTTAGAATAAGAACATAGTTGGCGAAAAGGAGCGAAAATGCTGGGAATAATATTATTATGGGAAATGTGGAATGATAATATTATTACTTTGCTCCTTCCACTCCTTTTTTAATGCAGAAGGCAACAACAAAACGGTTTCAGCCACTTCTTTCAAAATGAAGCCAAAAAACAGAGGAAAATGTGCTGTAAGCAAACAAGTACGTTTCATATCCTACATCTTACATGTAACAATCTTTTATACTTCTGCGTACAAAAACACACAGATCTGTGTGCCAAGATGAGGGTCACCAAAATTATTATCATCATCATCACCCCAGAGGCAAACAGTGAGCATATCGCAACAATATCGTAACAAGTCAGGAGGTCGTTTGTATGTAAATTTGTAATTCGCTCAAGATAATTGCATACTTAATTAATGCGTATATCTTTACTACCTGGCCATTTTTATGATGATCAACGACTCTGTTCCTCAACAATAGTAGAAACGACAAACGCGTATTGTCTTTTTCTGTGTTGTTTTTTAATTCTTACGCGTAGAGATTCTCTGTCGAGTTTTCATTGTATGTATGGGGAGGGTTAGCCCCCGCTTGTGTACTGAAGATAGCGCATAGACCCATCCAAGCGTAGATCATATTATTTAGGTACGTACATACACTATCCATGTGAGATGTGAGTATACACTCACATTTTCAGAGAAACACAGCTCACCACCATACAAACTTTCCGTTCTTCTCTTTACAGCCCAAAAGTTCTCTGCAAAGGAACGTAATATTATACGGATAATACATTTACACACATAGAGAGAGAGTGCGAGAGCAGACACAACATAGCACTCACAAAAGTTACGTGTAGGTAAAGTACGAGTACGGATGTTTCTTCAACAAAGCACCCAAAAGCATTTCGCTATGAAGGGAAAAGACTGCTCTCTAAAAAGAGCTAGCTCTTAGCTCTGTGTTCTCTGCTGCTGATGATGATGATGGTCTGGTGCTGCTTCTCTTGCTGAATAAAAATGGCCGAGTCCATTCCGAACAGTATTTTGGGGGAAGTAACTTTGGAATGTATACGTATTATAAGCTCATACATGATGAGGTTTATATACAGTATAGATAAAAGTTTTACACGAAGTGTGTGTATTGTATGTATATATGCATGATCATAAGCGTTTTTTATCTAATTGTGAAAAAGGAACTAGTATCCTCAAACCAGCGAACTTGGTTGATGTGCTTAGCACGACATGAATGCTCATCACACCAACAGCAGCGGGTAAAGTGCCTATGAGATGCATATTATATGTATAGAATGTTTTTTGAAGAAACAAAAATTCTTCATATTCTTACAAAAATGCTGAGGACCATGACATATAATAACATCGTATATAGTTCCTCTATTGCCAACAGCAAGCGTTTTATCTACATTACTTCAATAATCGTCAGCTCAGCAGAAGAGCAGAGCAAGAGACATGGAAAACCAACAAAATGTCTAACGAAAAGAGATAAACTTGCACTGCTGCTCACTTTCATTTCTAGCCTTTTCTACCAACGAGCGCTATTAGGTACATTTCTCATGTATGTTTCAAGTGGCAAGAAAAAAATATGGAGAGAAGGATTTTTGTCAAAGCTGCTGGAAATGATAATGGCAAGAGAAAGACGGCGGACGCCTGCTGCTGCTTGCGAGATACGACGGTAGTACAGTAGCAGCAAAATGAGTAATTTCATTTTGTAGAAGGAATACTACTAGAAGAAAATGAAAAGACAATCATGTTTTCACTGTGTTTTCTTAGGTTTATTAAGACAGAAAAATGTTTGCCCACAAATACACCTTAACTGTAAGCTGCTTGGAAAGTGTAGTGTAGATAATTACAGAATGGGAAAATGTAAGGGTGGTGAGGAGGTTAACGATTAGCGCCATTGTCATCAATAACAGTGTTGTCAATCTTTTCTTCTTGAAAAATCCCTCATCGTTTAGAGTATTAAAAGAAAAAGCAAAAACTTACATTTCTAGAGATATAAAATTTACAGTCTGCTTCAGAATAAACTTTTTAAAGGGGCATGTGGGCTAAAATGATAGAGGGAACAGAACAAAGCAAAGAATGGCCGTGAATGAGGCATATAACGAATAAATCCTTAAATCCCCACATAAACATTATCCATTCTTCTCTTTTGTAGTAATTATTGGCAATGGGAATAAAAGTCGTGATGGTTTTGGAGTTTTCTGGAGAATGAAAATAAATGAACTATTTATTCTTGGTATACCCCCAACCAGATATACAATCCAAAAGAGGAATCGCGTTGAATAACTTACTCGCAAATGCAGGGAACATGTAAAAGAGAAATAACATTAATATTAACAGTTCGTGTGACTAAAGATGTAAAATAAGAGCCTCTAGAGATTTCCTTTTTTGAATGCGAAGGGGATGATTAAGGATAGCAGGATGAGCAGGCGATTTTTTTCAAAAGCAGAGAACTGGGACAGATAGTGGAAAGCATGCTTTTATTAATGTTACGCATTAAAACTTTTTGTGTGTAAAAAATGAAGTAAAAGTAGTCGAACTTGATACGTAAGGAAAAGATAGAATCAGCTTGAAGGAGATTAAAATGGTGATGAAGAAACTTGCAGCTAGTCAGAGAAGAAGGAAAGCATGATGTGATCATTAGAGGAAGATTTGCTCGAGGTTTTTGTCTTCCTCCAGACATGAGTTGTTCATTCCATCACTACTTGCATCACTCGAGCTTTTTAAATAAGCTATCATCTCGTAATTTATTATTGGTCCTTTTATGGGCTTGTTCAATTTCAGAGACTTTTCCTTAGGTGGATACTTATAATGGGGAGATTCCAGAGATAAAAGCGTTGGGCTCGGGGTGTTTTGGTACAAAGAGATTGTACAAGAATTGGCGATAATATCAGCTTTCTAATAATATTCATATTTCCATCATTGAAAGGGTGTAACCTCAATCATTTTAAGTTTCTTAAAGAAGTAAATGGGGGCTTTGTGGTCATTGTTGAAAAGTAGAATCGAAAGAGAATATTTGAAGAGAGGGTTCTTTTTCCGGAAAACGTGGTGATGAGCTTTGCTATGATAATTTATTCTGAACTGAATAAATTCACCCTCTCCATCAGCATAAAAACTGAGAAACAGAAGCCATCAGGCTTTAATTATTCCAATATTTTAAATTACATAATATTCCAGACACTGCTGCAATATATACTTCTAGCAATCAGAATTGCTAATAACACCATTCGCTTCAAGGCACCCTGAATCTATCCGAAAGTTTGGATTTTCTTTGCTGCAGTAGCTCAAGTGTTAGTTTTCATAAAGCTATGCATGAAAATGGTTGACAGCTTTTTTCATTACAGCCTCAATGAATAGCTACTTCGTTCTTCTCACAACTTTCCTAGGAAATATCTCAGGTTAGGTGTGGTTGAGAAAAAACTCCAATGGCTGATTTTCAAAGATTCCCATTTCATTCTATGCTGGTATGTTTTCATGCAATGTTCTTGATGTCATTTTTTAGTGATTTTACTTCCATTTTTTTGTATGTACCCCATTATCATAAGAGCTTTCACCCATGATCCGACAACATTTTGCTATTTGTAGATTCCCGAAAAGAAAATCATGAACATCCAAAACAACTATGCCTTGCCAGGAAAAGCCTTAATGAATTCATTCAAACATATCAAAAAAGATTACCCAGCCAGATGCAAACCTTCTCCAAAAGCTGAAAATATCCTTACAAGGAAAACGTCAATCTCCTTTCATTTCTCCAGAAAATCAAACTCTCCTCACAAGCAAAAACTACTCACAAGAGAAAAAAGACTTCTCTCACCGTCACTAGAAATACTGGCTTTAGGTGAACAAGGCGGACCAGAGTGGGAGTGTCTTCTCTCTCAGAGAAAGCTTCAAGAGTGGAGTACGTCACATCCAAGGCGGAGTCTCCTCACCCCACTCTCATATCTCCACAATAAAACTCACTCTCTTCAGGGGTCTACACGATTTAACCGAGTGAGGAGATCTTGTTTCCCTCACTTCACCACTCCACCAGCAAAGCATATCATTATTCTCCTTCCTCACAGATATGCTTGCCAGCAAGAAACCAAACCACTCTCCCAACAATAAGCATATACTTCCTATATAATAATACTGCTCCTTTTATACTCGATATAATACCGTTGGGAAAACGAACGATATCACAGCAGAACACTGACTTCACCATATATTCTACAACCTCACCAAAGAACACACAAACACAAGGCAAGCAAGTTACAAAGTATTTTATATAAGGCAACCCGACTCTCTGAAATGCTGCTTGCTGCTTTGCCTCGTTTCTATACGAAATATTGGATGTTCTCGTTCTCTCAACTCTGCTCAAACTACTACTCCTGCTTTTAGTAGAGAGCTTCACAATGGTAAAATATGAGAAAAACACAGATAGCAGCTCCTCTCTCTACTGAGCTGTTTGATGCCTCAACAGCACCACTCTGGAAACTGGAGGAATCCTTTGCTTTTCACTTGGATATAACCCAGCGAAACGAGCTCTTTTAGATAGAGAGAGACGAGAGACGAACGAAACCAAGCTAAAAATTCTCCGTCTCTAATGCTCGCTCCTTTTTGTGCGCTTTGCTGCTTTTGTTGCTTGCTTGGGTTGAATAAAATGCCTTGCTTCTCTTCTACTCTCACATAGAATACATATAACAGCAAGGCTTGTTTCTTCCCTGAATCATGTAATATTACGTTGCTTTTTTGAACATAGCGTTTTACTTCTTTTGCTCCGCTATGCACGGCACTCTTCTAACAAACAAAAGAAGCCTTTCATTATACACTGCAGGAGCAACATCAAGCTGGTGTAAAAGGTTATATAAAGGAAGACAAGCATTTATTATCAACTTCTACCCAGCAACTCTCTTCACTGACAAGATGAATACGTACACAGAGAGCGAGTGGAGTGATCATAATGTGGTTTTGTGTGTGAGCTCGCGTTGTATGCAGTGCAATAAAAATCCTACACACTCAAGCACACACAGCAACACACAAAATTATTGCTTTTATGTTATAAAACGTAACCTTTTTGCGTGCTGCTGTGTGCCCTAAACCATTTGATGGTATTATAAAATTCTATGAGTGTGTACTTCGTGGACTTGAATGATGATGATGATGGGATGTTGTGTTGCGGTGCTCTGTGCAGTGCACAAATTTCCTCATTAAAATGATTACTGAACAGCACAGAGCACTTAAGCAACACTGGCATTTTTACGATCGCCTATCTCGTTTTTTTGATGACGATCATTTTATAATATTTTACATGAATATGAAGCAAAGTAATGAGACTGATGTTGACCATCACTGATGTATGATGATGAGATGTATTATTTATTTTACTCTGCAATGCCACGTACGACGTAGATTATTCCTTTTCTACGTAGTATTGAAGGTTGAATGTCGTTTTTTAATGTGTGCTACTTGGAAAAGTTCAAATTAAATTTGATAATTTTGTGACTTTTTCAAAACACTTGCTCAGAAAATGAAGGAGCATAGTGAGGTTTTCATAGATAAGATTAGCCATTCTACATGTGTGGGATTAGGGCTGATAAGAACAACGAAGATTCCACATTCTTTCGATTGAATTCGGGAGGAGGAAGGGGTTTGGTTTTACTCGGTGGAGACCTCAGTTAAAACAAACTAAATGTATGCGAGCAAGTATTACTATCGTGCTTTTGCTTGAATTTTTTAAGCACATAGCTAAAAAAATCACTTTGTTTCACTCTAGCTGGAAAATGGAGTTGATGATATATTTGTGTAGGGCTGCACACAATGTAGACATTATTACATTCACGCATCTTCTCTTTTTTTCCCTTTTTTCATGTTATGCTGATGATGTTAGTACAACAGCTGCAACGACAAGCCAAAAGGCTGCATGCTGAATTCCTAAAAATAAAAAGTGCTCAGCAGCAGCAGAATTAAAAACCAGTGAAAGATTGCTCTCTACTGTTTTCTGTGCTTTTAGGCACCAGCTGCGTATCTTCCTTGATCACGAACGAACGACATTGGAAGAGCGAGAAAATTGTTAGCTTGTCTAGGAATATGTATCTCGTTTTATTAAAATGGAGTGGAAACTAGAGTGATAGTGGAAAAGAATGTCGTGTGAATGCATGAGCAATGTGTTGAGCAAAAAAGAAAGCCTTATAAAAACATAGCACTGAAATTCTAGCCGACCCATGAGGGAATGTCAAAAACATTGCGTCCTTTCAGAAGCATTCAAGATAAATACAAAAAACCAACAGTCTGAGAATAAATTAGAAACAAAACTTTTATCTAAAGCTTTCACGCTAACCAGAGACATTGTGGTTTCTTTTAAAACAATGATTTTTCAGAGGGAAAATATTGAAAAATTGAGGTCTTATATACAGTCATTCTGTTCAATCTGCTCAGAATCATTTGTAGAAAAACAGAAGCAACAATGAGTAACACTTTTCAACATGATGCTACCTCTCAATGCTCACATCGAACAAACCAAGGGGCACGATAAAAATAATATTACAAAGCAGAGAAGGCCAACTTCCTTTAATTATCCAAACAAAGCCCTGCCTCACCGATTCCCATTACATAGTAGTCAAGTTTTAATAACATCAACAACACATTAGAAAAAATGATTGCTTAGCTTTGCACGGAAGCTCAACCAAATGTAAAACCAGTCGAGCTTGACGATTTACATGGAGGTCATCATGGGGTGTGTCTTTAATTCTGGAGAGTGCCCAATCGTCAGTCAATTATACATGTAAGATATACAATTATCAACTTGCAGCAAAGATACGTAGATAACTACATAGTAATTTAAACTACGGTAGTTTTACTTCCTTTTAAGATTTATCAAATGAAAACATGTTGTAATTACGCAGTGGAGAGTATGAGAAAATAAATCGATCGACTACTCATGTATTTTCAACATTTTAACTATCCCATGAAACTGCTTGCACGGGAAGACTGAATGTTTTAAAGCAAAATGCTACACAGGGAAATATGGACAATGACTGTGCAGTGAGTATACCACAACAATGGAAATGTAAACATAAAAATAGGTGTGTTTAAGAAAAAAAATGATCGCCACCAGTCTCAGCTAAACATAGACTAGACAACGATGGAGTGGGATGAGAGCGTCGGAAAGACAGACACAGCAAAGTCATACCTTCACAACTAGACTTGTACGTACAGGATTAACGAGCAGGGCGAGGAAAAGGGCGAATATTATGATCTATTTTGAAACATTCGGTTAAGTACGAGCTACAATGAGTCGTTGAGTTTGTTGTGACTTATTGTGAACCAGATTAGTGTACATACTGCAGAATCACGTCCTGTACTTTACAACAGATTCAAGCTTAGAGTAGACTTCCCTTTAATAAAAATGTGCTGAATCAATATACACAGCACAACATTCTCACGGATTTTTACAAAAAGTAAATTCTTTGATTATGTTCCATACACAATGAGATACTAAATGCTAACATAACAAATTCAGTTTAATTCATTATTTTGCACCTTTACTTCCTATCTCAAAAAACTTAGGAGCAAAATTTATGGCTCTACAGTAATTTTAAACATTTCTTGCGAGCAAAAATCATATACATGCATGTAGCCGTTAAAATTGTTATCATAAACTATCACTGTACTCGAAGAAGAGTTGAAAAGTTTTGTTATGAGCGACATGTAAATTTGATATGATGCAATTGATTACTTTAAAAGCCTACTTCGATACGAAAAAGAAAGTCTTCAACAACAATGCTACAAACACTACCATACAAAGAAAAACAATAAAACGAGAACATACACCCCCTAATCAAACTAATATGCACTTACCATTACTCATGTCTTCTTAAAACAGAGTCGATCAAAGATGGGTTGAAACTCAAAAGAAAATATATGAATGCCTTGAGGACAAGAATTTAAAACGAGATTCTTGAGCATCCGAAAATGGAATTCTTTGACAACCCCAGTATGTTCACCACTTTGCTTTGCCATTGATATTCCGGTTTCTGTTTTCCGAGTAAATGAGTATACAATGCCAAACAGAGTAAAATGGGTTTCATTTCAACATAAACACAAACGCAAGTAGCTGATCAGCTCTCATTTTGAGAAGAAAAATATTAAATTCGTTTTACGTGAGCGTTATTTTCTAAAGGCATGAATTGAATGAACAACAATAATGTGACACTGCAATCAGGAGGAATCTTTAGTGTTCTTGAAGGCCTTACACATAAGCCGAATTAGGAGTTTTAAAGGACCGACCCTCTTCACCAGGTCGGGATTTAATTCACATTTACCATCTACAAAAGAGACATGAATCGTGTTTAGCATAGAAATGTGATATTATTGAGACAAAGTATTGGTCGGCAATTCTGAACCAAATTTGGAAAAGCTTTCTCAGAAAAGTTTGAGCTACATCAAGGAATGGTTTACTACTTCTGGAAGAATGTTACATGAATTTGGATACCTTTGGTGGTCATCATGTATCAACATACCCCATAAACAAGAAGTAATATCATCTATGTTTAAATAAAATATAATGTCCAAGTTTACAAGTGTACAATTTTGAACACAACATACTGTTAATTGTTCTTAAAAATCTTACAGTGGCATAATTAAGTCTTATGTCGGTTTTTGTTTCCGTATAGCTTTCCGTTTCATAATACATAGCTTTAACTTTAACGTGCTACGAATTCGACTTGACAGATTTTTGAAATTTTAAAATTTCAGTAGTTCAAATTTCTGTTTAAAATTTCATTTCAAATTTCATCCCATAAATTTTCTTCCAAACAGGAATATCTATTCCTTTCATACTGCATGAACATCGTACATATTACATACACACACCTTTTTTATACACCCTCATCATGGTTATTGCAACATGGCCGCCATATTTGTTTTCCGAGTTGTACCATAAGGGTACTGTTCGATAGAGCAAAAATTGCTCTATCGATTGATGCAAAAATTACCCGTAAAATTTTACATATGCTAGAAAATTTCTGAACGAATTCGTGGAAAATTGAGAGCGTCAGGAAGAAAGAAAGAAAACAGAACAGAGGATTGAGGAAGCCTCCTAAAGCTACACATAGAATATAGAAAGACTTTTTGTATCAGAAAAATCAAGTCAAGCAAGCTCGAAAAAATCGTTCAAATTATAGTAGCCGAACAAAAATAAGTATATTTAGATTTTAAAAGTAGCAATTGACTCTTGCGGTAACATATTTTTATATAAAAATTAAAGCATGAGTATATTCGGTAACGGAAAGTTGTATGTGCATTATCCGCCATTCGTAGCATTTTAATGCACGATAAATGTTCAGTGCTTTATTTCATTGTTTTTATGCGTGTTAATCATAAGATTCCTTGAACCTATGTAGTATAATTTTAGCTGTTAAAGTCGAATAGAACTAATGGAAGCGGAAGGAGGTGGAATTCCCAATTGAGACAATTGATGGTATGCGTTGTGATTGCAGTAAAAGGAGAGGCAATTGAATGAGCACAAATTAATGTTAAAAACCAAAAAGTCTTCAAAGTTGTGAACTGGACACATAGGAAAATGTTTAATTTGAAAAGTAGCGTGATTTCGTTTACCCGTTTGACTAACATGGACTTAGCCATGGACCAAACGTCATCACCATTAGCGTCAATACATCATTTTATCATAAATGAAATCTTATCAGATTGCTCTGTTCAATCACCCACTTCAGATTACACATCATTACACATGCAATCGGCCAAACTAAGCTATAACTTAAAGCCTTCGTCCCAATCATCATACTGTTCTTTTTAAACGGTGGCAACAGCAGCATGCCATCCACTTGCTAGGCTCTCCTTTTTATCTATCACCTCTATTTTTATCCTACCAGACGATGAGCCAACAAAAAAGTCAAAACTGCTGTCTGGTTAAACCTTTAAAGTTTAAAATTAAAACTGTTGATATCAAGCCCACTATTTGCATTTTTATTACAAAAACAGACTTTGTTCATTATCATAATGATTCCACTTTGCGAAAGAGCTGCTTTGCTGGTAATGCTTGTGATCGAGGTGTTTCACTTCAACCCAATACATAAATTAATGACCGAACAGAAAAAAGGTGCAATAACAACTGGGAACATTGCCTAAACTAAGGGATACATTCAGCACTTCTAGACATCATTATGATACTGCACTGAGGACTGATGATGAAGGAATCGACAGCGTGAGAAATGAAAACCTCTCCCATGATTTTTCATTGGGTCTGTGCCATTCACTCTTACTAAATAAATTGTTGAGTAGGTATACATAGGTACATGTGTAATTCATTGTGATGCAAGAGTGTGCATTTGATACTTCTCCCAGATGAAGAAAAATAGGAAGATTGAGAGATGACGATAAGGCATTCATCGTGATGACATGAATGGATAATGGATTGAAAATTGATTCAAGTTCATCAACATAAAAGCTCTTCACATGACCATTGATATTTTTTGTTGTTGTATTTCAACGAGATTATTAGCTTCGATTATCGATATCATGTCATGTTACTCTACAAGACTATTACACTATCGAACTTTTGTTGTTTCAGTTCTTGCCCAACAAGTGTAATAGAGAAATACAGAGTGTAATAAAATTTGAAACTTATTCTCATTGCTGATGGGACATCGCCATAAACTCTCAGAAATGGTATTCCTTCCAGCTTTCTCATTCCATTGTGAACGATTTTGTTTACCAAAGAAAGACAAATATTATTCTATGCAGCTTTATAAAGAAAAACCACCATTACTACTACTGGTACTACAAAATTAACTTTTGGAAAAATAAACAAGAGAGTTGATATTGACAAGAATATAGATGGCTTTCCATCTATATTCTACTCCAGAGTAGTAATGAGATATACTTAAAGCAAATTAAAATGAGAACGAGAGAGCTAACACCTGTTCTTGAATATTATCTTAGGTCCACATCAGTACGTAGGTAATTACATACTTTTAAAATCCTTTAAAAGAATATTTTCACGGGTAAAAAATTGGTACTGTTTAAACAAGTTATGAAAAAGTTTCACAGCAGTAAAACGAAGAAAACATTATTTATGTTACTTTAAAATGTTCACACAATGAAAAGTTATAATCACACAAAAGCTGAAAAATTGCAGGAAAGAGTTAATTACCAATTCTTTTTCTTCTTCTGGCTGTATCATCTTTCTGTGTAAATAAAACAATTTACACAATGGACATGCGATTACTATTTCCACTTTTTCTGAACGTGTATACCACACTACTTACTTATATTAGTTGGCTTTTTAGACCTTTCATATTACGCCATACGCTCAGTGGCTCACAGTGGATTCACAAAGTAACAATACTTCATATTGCAGCGTTGGTATTACATGTTAACAATTTTATGTTGGTGAATTTAACAATAGACTAAGTAGCTAAATAAATGTTATGATGCTAAATTATACTAGTCAGTTTAACACAATGTAAAAGTTTGGTGCGCTACGGCAATTACATGTGAACCAAAAGCAAATCAAGGTTGCTTTGTTCATCGTCGGCATATTATGAAAAATTCAAGCGTATAGAAAGTGAAGAGAATGAGAGAATATTTGATCCACACACACTACGTGAAATACAGCAGCAAAACTACTACCATCATACTAAACTTAGCACCAACAAAAAAATTACATGCATAATACAAAAACGCAAGGGTAACAGAAATGCTTGGTAAGTGAGAACTGAAAACATTTTCATTTTTGTAGTGTGTTCTTCTCTGATATGCCTTCATTCTTGCATGCCAACTATCTTTTGTCGTCGTCGTGAAGTTTTTTGAATTGCTCAAACTCACGAGAGGAGAGCACCTTTCCTTCTGCTGCTGGCAGGTAATCACCTACCATCCCCGCTTCCATACATTATTCTATTCTAGCCAAAAAACCAAAACGTCATTACCGTCATCATCGTCACATGCCTTGCCATAATAATCATCGTCGGCTAACCAACCAACCGAATAATAAAACAAGGACTTTATTCTTCATACGCACATGCTAGCAATGTTTTTACTTGTAAATAAAAAAGAGAAATGACAAGTTTTCAAACATTTTCTGTCTTTACCACTAAAGATGCATGTATGATAAAAGGCTTAAGAAAACGTCAAATATTCAGCAGGCACTCTTTTCAGCGACCATCCAAATCCTTAGAATGTAAAATTTTATCAAGAGGCAGAATCTCAACAGGGCAATGAACGTGATGGCTTGGTTAAAAGGTTTAAAGATTATATTGTATGTTAGCAATAGTACGTCCTTGGCTGCTTCCAAGAGGCATTTTTCTGCGCTCCTTATCTTTTTATAAAGGAAAATATGAGTTTCGAAAATTTTTCTGCTTGTTTTATGAGGAGAAAAATACGTAGTAACTTATCGTTTTCTATCTCCTCTGAACGTGCTTAAGGAAATCGACATCATCTCACAAGAGTGCCATCATCAACACCAACTATTCATCACCATTTTCATTCAATTGTGCAATACGTCAGTAGGTAGTTACTTGAATGTAGAAACGTATGGTGCACCACTGCTGTGGCAATCTACTCAATCACCACCACACGGCACAAAGTAATATCATTACTTTGATGATGATTATAACGATGATGATGAACTCTAAATGTTATTCGTGTATAATCAAGCAACGTTGCCTGAAATTGGAGAGATGATGAGGAGAATAAAATAAAGGCGCAAATGAAACATGGTATTAATAATAGAATAAAAGTTAGTACCAAGCCACAAGCGTTATGTTCTGTTTCAATGGATTTTTTCCCTCCTCTTCGCAAAAGACAAACAATGAGGTAAATGGTGAAGAATGTGCTGATCGTTTGTAAGAGTATGAAAATTACTGCAAGATTCATTCAATATGAAACCATAATCGTGTTCAATCTGTTTTTAGCGCGTGTGGTACATAAAACTTTGAAAGCAACTCCATAGGTGAATGAATACAAGTGACTAAAACACCAGATTGAGTGGATGTATCTTTTCGAGCTTCCATTGAGTTTTGTTGATGTTGCTGTGCTGCCAAGCCAAAGTTAAACACATCACCGTTTCACAAACTGTTTCGTACTTGTTTCATTCCTCTATGTTTTACCGCAACCGAATAACATACATACTACCAATTTGCATTTATGAAATGATACCGATGATAGACGAGAGAGTAAGAAATAGTATTTTTTTAAACTTGTAATTTGTTTCTCATCGTTTGCCTTGATCGGATGATAGCTTCATGATTTGAATCAGTTGAATGGAATATTATTTTGTAAATTTAACAGAGTAGTGGAGAAAGGTCGAATTGTATTCAATGTTTATCTTTCAACATAAATTGAAATTTCATCATCGTCATGAGTCATGATCATCAGCAATACAAAAACCAGAGACAGCAAGAAGTGAAGGCAGACTTCTTCTTTCAAATTTGTCTGAACACAGATGAGGATTTTTACGATTATTGCATTACTTAAGTTACATAGCGGTGCAAAACAAGGAGCTTCATGAAAGTATATCGTGCACACGATTATCATCATTTTTTCTCTAACTTCCAGCAAAAGCCAAACGAACCACGTACACAAAACAGCGTCTTCTGAATTTTTACGCATTAAAGCTTACTTCTTTCTCGTGTTTATGGCTAAAGCAGCCACAGTTCCTCACATACAGTTACCTGATAAGAGAGTAAGAGATGAAGCCAAAAAAGAGGTAAAGCGGAGAAAAATATCAGGCTGTACTACATTACTTCATACATCTTGCACATTGCAGAGACTGGAGGAGACAGATTATGCAAGCTAGCAAGCGAGATACGAGTTTGCACCAGACCAGCACAATACAGGCGTAATAGAGCGAAATGCATATAAAACGTTGTTCATTTGAAGGAATAATTATGTAGAAATAAGTAAGGTTTGAGGCGGTACGGCAATGCTGGAATGAATATTTGTATACTATAATACCATTTATCATTGCAGGTATGCAATAAATTCATGCAACACAAAAATAAGCTCTGAATACGTTTGATTGTGAGATTATCTGCATCGAAAAATCTACATTTAAAAATGTAAAGGTGTTCAAAAGTTTTGCGTATTTTTTTAAAACCCCCACAACTTGATCAGTCTTCGATTTTTTCTGATAATACTTGTGTTTAGTTTAGGTGCTCATCTTACATGATTTGCTACTTTAATCCGTGTTTCTACCAAACTTTGCGTACAGACAACTATGTTTGGGCTTGCGTCTTAACTGAATCTGCTACAAATTCTGCATGGATATATGAACGTCGAATCGAAACTACCAATGTGGTATTTATGGATTTTCAAAATAGATATGATTCAGAACAGAATGATTTTTGTAGAGAGATACTTTGCTACTTGCTGAAGCCCGAAAGAAGAAGGGGTTTAATGCTTCATGTACTGCAGTATTGCACAGAGAAGATTTAGTTCGCACATTTTATAAGTTTAGAAAATCATTAAACACCTTATATTCAACCGAATTGAATTTATGATAGCTATTAGTCAGTTTGACTTGATGCTTGTCTTAATTAAAGGAATTACGTTTAATTACTGTCAACAATACATAATATTGACAATTCATTTACTACAGTATCTCATCATAACTATGACCTGCTTTCAAGTTTTCACATAGAAAAATCATCTTAACACTTAGCTCTATGCTTGTTTTATACATGTTTATCATGATCATAAAAATACCATGCCACGAGGATTGACTTGCGTCTTTTTTATATATAAGTACACACGCTAGAAATAACTTTTATACTTAAGCCTCAATGGAATACAAGCATGATACAAGCTAGACATCGATAGCACATTTTATTGCTTACTGTAGTGGTCGTCATCATCCTAGTGCCAATCGTCCTTCCCAGACGATATAATATGTTTTTGTTAAACACAAAAATACTATACTGTAATGTAAAATGGTAAATGTGTACACATGTACGATGGCTTCTTCAGACGTCATCGCCACCACCAGCACTGCTCCGGTCACCGCTACAAGCCTTTCGATGCTACCGACCGTCAAGCCACACTCGAGCAATGAAGAAATTGATCGTGTCATTGAAGCAAAATATTGTAAAGTTTATTGTGAACTAATATTATAGCATGGTGAACAAGCAGTGTTGGCAGTGTACTACCAACATATACATAGCTGTAATAAAGGATGAGAAGTAGCAAACAAGATAGGTATTTACTTAGCAAAATGTCGACGGACTAGAGTTTAACAGAGTAGAAGTATAAGAATCCGTACTGTACAAACGTTCGTTTACTAATGATGACTATTTCATTCGTATAAAAGTTTGTATAGGAAGATTCGAGGACTGTGGCCCGATACGCTACAGAAAGATTACTGCTCGTCACATAATTACCATCATAATCGTCTCCTCATCATTTTTATCGATGAAACAACAACAATAATAACAGGAATATTATACTTTGCATCATGATGATGACATGCAAAAAGCAGCAGATTGTTTTTAATGCGTAATCCCATTTCATGAATGTATAAACAACTGAGGATAGCAGGTATTTTAGCGCTGCTCATTTTGTTAAAAACAAGCAGGTTGGTTAAGCAAATCAATAACAATGAAAATTTATGCAGACATTAATTGAGGACTTCAACTTTTTAGACGATCTCTTTGTGCCTCATCCGTCGATGCCTTTTTTGCTCGCTCAAGTTTTACCAACAGCAAAGCAGTATAGTAGCAAAATGATGGAATGCTCAATCTACACACGATTCACTAGCTTTGCCTTTTATTCTGCTACCAGATAAATGAAAGCAAACCTTTTAGAATCATCATATCTCGCTCATTATCAAAAAAACTTACGATTGAGGAATAAATATGTTGATAAAATGAAATGTGTGGCTAGTAATCAGTACCAGCGTTATTATAATTTTCACAGGATGAGAATGCTTAGCATGTTTGTTGTGTCGAATTCTGTTCGCTGTTGTGGGTTGGTAATGGTAAGTGTATGTAGTTAACTGATGTAACCTACACGCCACGCCACCACAACCACTACTAGCAAGGATACACTGTTTAATGATGTGTCTGTGTAAAATATCCATGTCTCTGGTTGTAGTTACTTTGTCACATTGAAAAACATTTACCTTGACTGGAAATATAAACATTGTTGCTTACACGAGTTGTATCTGGCGATTACTTTTTGTGGCTGCTAAATTGAATCAATTGAGAGACGAACCAACCCCATGAAGAATCATACATACGTGTGTATCTCCCTTATTTCGAGTCAATTGACAGGTTACACGTTATGCATGACAAAATCATTATTCGATGATAACAACCACTCATTATTACCTTCGTTGAGAAAATTTATCCATTAACTCACACCTAATGAAGGATAATAATAGTGATTTGTTCTAATTCTTTTTTAGAAAGAAAAATAGGACCAAAGCAGAAAAGTACGTAGGACCACTTTCATGTTTAATGAACGATTAGCGCAGTTAATCAACACGTTTGCATAGAATTGGCGTATTTTATGAAGGATTTATCTCATCACACTTTAGCACAGGAAAGTATAAAGGCAACGTTATTAAAATATAAATACATAAAGGAAAAGAGCAGCCATAAAAATTTTCTGTAATTACTATGTATTTTTCCTCGTCATTCGTCCATTTATGTCTGTGTTTTTACCAATGTTTTCTTTATGAAGATGCATAAACAATAATTTCAAAATTTTTGATAAATGGAAAGTACAGAGTGTAAAATTATGGATAAAACATAAACAGATACATGAGCATACAATCCAAGTCATCCAAAATTCGCTTAAAAATTTTGTTATTTTTTATTCTTGGAAGACTTGAATTGAAAAAACTTATTGTCAGAGAGTTTGTTGTGAAATAATGAAGAACTGAAGGAATCTGTTGCATGAATTACTTGGTAGAGGCAACTAAAACAAAAATTATCGTAATAATGACAGCCACAGAATAAGGTTAAAAATCATCAAAATGGACCAACTACTTACGAGGCCATAAGCACACCCACTTAATGATTTTTTAAAAGAAATACTAATGGCTTGGTACATTATTAGAAGTAAGTTTATGAATGAATGCCTGTATGATGTAAAACTAGAAAAAATCATTACATGGAATAACTGAAAAGGTTATTATTGCGTATTGGTAAGAAGGCGGAAAATAATTAGAATTGTTACGCTTATTTATACGTAATATACTTGAATAGACGAAAATCACGCATGACTTTGAAAAAGTATAAAATACGACAGGTTAAATAAAGATATACCTACATTATATGTACTCCCATTTTACCAAGATTAATAACTTTTTCTCAAGAAAAGAACAAATGTAAAGTATAGTACCTACTTTAAGCATATTTAGAGGAAGCAGAGTCAACAAATTGAAATCATACGGGTTATTAAATGGGTTGTAAGTTCAATATTTTCCCTAATAACACCACTATTGTGGCCAAAAACCATGATATGCTATTTTATTTATATCATCACAATATTCATGTTTAAATTTTTTATGTTTGGATAAGGAAAAAGTAGACTGATTTTACCGGACAAAATGATTTAATGTTATATTTGATTATTATTTAATGTATCGTTTTAAATACATCACAAATAGATACTACATATTTTTATATTCATATTTTTGGAAATGAATGAAAAATGATTGCCGAGAAGAAAATAAATAGTCAATTAAAAAAATATGTTCATTCGAATGCCCAATATACTCTTTAGAATATGTAGTATAAGGGTTTGGAGGTTTAATTAAATTTCTGTTTCATCAGCAATATTCATTCATTCATTCATTCTCGGCAACTCAGGCAATAAAACAAAATCGAGAGATGAAATGAAACGCTGGAAGGCAAATCATATAAACCCATAATGAAAAAAGCCATTTCCTCTTTCGCCCTCTAAATAATAATAGCCACAATATTCTATGCGTTTAATGAAAATAGTGAGACTCTTCATTTTTACACTTTACTTATCGTATTTGAGAATTTTGGTATAAACTATAGATCCATTGCCAAATGGTAAATAAATAACAATTTATTTAGATAATACAGTATAATATGCACTATGCGTAAATATCATCCCTTGTCACTTGAATACGCACACAACTGCGTACAGTTTTTTCCCCAGCTCACCAACTTTTTATTCGATCCTTCCCAACAACTCATCATAATCAAAGGGGAGCATCTAACATCTACCGGAAGCTGCTCGGCGGCACGATACCATGTCCATGCATCATTAAGAAGACCCTAGATAGAGGAAAGGGTCTGTTTTTGTTGGTGATCTCAATCACACCAATAACACAGGTTTTTAAACAGACACACAATTATTATTGCGTATATTCTCAAGCTGTCTTAGCCTGTGTTTCAGCAAGAGTTGGTGAGATTTCATCTAACAATTGCATCTTATGTACATGACAAGTCAGCAGCAATTCGTCAAGTAATGTGTCGGAATTATCATAAAATGCATAAAGCGGATTTAATATAAGCTCTATACTTTGACTTGAAATTGACTTTGTGATGCAGTGTTCAGAGGGTCTGGTTTTAGTTAATCAGAAATGCAATAGGTTTTATGGTTGAAAATGAGAAATTTGTGACGAAGGTGCGGTTTTGGAAACAAAATTTCGATGTTGTCGTTTTCATGAAAATGTACAAACAATTACATTTTTATAGAAAAGAAAAGAGAGAATCAAGTCCTACTTTGTCGAAAAACACCGATTATGAACTTCCCTGGGCATAGCACAAACAAGCCTTGTCATAAATAAATTCTGAAAAGGTACACAATAAAGTTGTGCAACATACGTACGTACTACCTCACACAACACCTGACCCTCTTGTTAAGCACTGAATTTAAGTGTTTGTACAAACCATAGGAAATTGTAACAGACAAGAATAAAAAGTACAAATAAGCTGTGAAGTAAACACGAAAATAAAAAACAATCAAGAAAGGTAAGAAGAAGCATCTCTACTTTGCTTTTGAAGGAATCGTCCTCGTGATCAGCATCTTTACAAAAAAAATCCCAGAGCCTTTTAAAAAGGAATCACTTTCTAAATCATCCTACTCTTATCCATATTATTATTCCAAGTGAGGAAAAGGTAAAAAAGGAGTCAAATGTACATATCAGGTTAGCAGGGTATTGGAAAGGAGCAACATGATAAATAAGTATCACTACTCGCCACCAACCTTCTCTGCTCCTTCATCTTTTTTTTACCAAGCTATCTTCTCGTTTTCCTCTCGCCTACAGAGAGACACCAGTCACATAAATCAAAATTAGGTCTTTGATTACTGACTACACTTTTACGGCAAAATAATAAGAGGTATAAGCACACATCCTTTACTCCTAATACGATGTGTGTACACACACTTTTTTCTTAGGAGGCACACCATCATCATCTCTCTGCGCCTCAGTTACCAGCAGTGTGTATACCTGTATTTCTACAATATATCCAAATACTGGCTTATTATTAGGGAAAGAAAATTAATATATAGTTATAGTAGACATCTTTTTAGATTTTATTATAACATCAACAACATGTATGGGCAATTATCGTCTTCATCATCATCATTATCATCCAGCCACTTGTATAAATTTTATGCTAGCGTGGAGAGAAAATGAGATGCATGGAACCAGAACAAGAAAAAAAGTGGACCAACTGGCACTTTTATTCTCGGGAAAGAGCAGCAGCAAGTTAGTAGGCATACGAAAACATTGAGAAAAAACACGTAATTTCTTCGGGTGTGTAGAAAAAATTGATCTTCAAGAAAAGAAGACAGCTGGAAACGACGACCGACTATAAAGCTGGCAACATTTTTAGTCGATTCAATCAACTGATTTATAGTCTATTATCAACCTTTTCTCTTTCTTATTCTCTAAAAAAAGTTGCTCATGATGATGAAGATGATGATACAGCGAGAAAATTTTTCTCTCGTTCCTTGAAAACTTTCTTATTAAAAATTCCATTTGGACAGAGAACAAGTTGTAACATGATGTTTTGAATACATGCAAGGTAAAACTGCGATTGATAATGATAACTGCTGCAAGCAAAATGGTAAAAGGAATCTATAATGTAGATACCTATATGATATGTTTTTAGTTTATAAGATTTCACAAAGATTAATAATAAATGTGAGTTGTGAATATATTGGTATGGTGGACCGCGGCAGGTTCTGACAGCTTTTTAAGTAGCATTATGCATAAAAAACTTTTTCAGCTGTACGCAAGGAAATGACTTTATGGATGAAGGTAAACTAAGCTGAACCACAGCTGTAGAGAGAAAAAATTTCATCCCACGTAGGATTAGAATTATATTATGGCCAATTTTCTAAGAGGTGGATGAATGCCTGGTAAAAACTCCAGAAGAGAGAAGACATGCATGACATACAGGCATGTTCGATATTATAAAAAATGTTCTTTCGTGTACAACACGGTACGGTATGTCTTTCTTGATTCACTTGACTCTTCGTCTCCTTGTCCTGTCCACAACGTATCATAGTAATCAAATAATAAAAAACTTCAACCAAGACCGGTTTTTTTTCGTGTAGGAAAATATTTCAATGTTTTTTCTCCATTCAGTAGAAAGATATGTATGTAGTGTCCCTTCATCTTTTTGACGAGCTCAAGTCAAGCTGGAGTAACTCACAAATTGTTGGCTACGCCTGATGGCTTTGGCTAGCTGACTGCCAATGCTACTTTTTTGAATAGTAAACAGCCTTCTTTTGAATCTCATTATGCAAATGACAATAGTCAATAAAGCCCCAACTCATGATTTAAATTAGTGACTTTTATTCAGAACGCTCTCCCTAGCTGGAACTATCCTTTTTTAGGAAAATATTAAAAATCTCTTTTCTTCTCTCGGTTGGCAAACAATAAAAACAAGCTGCTTTTCAAAACTTATTTGACATCATTAAAACTTTTCCAGTTGGAATTTCAAGTACCATTTCAGCCCACTCTACAACAAACATTGTTTCGTATCAAAGAGACCATGGGTATCAACTAAAGTTGTTATGAAAAGTGTACAAAACAGAGGAGTCCTAGGAATTTGTATTGCGTCTGTGACAAATCAACCTGACAGACGAGCTCTCTAACACAAGCCAAAAACAACTACCTATACTAAATTATTTCAAACAAGCCCTTCACATATGAATTTTTCTATATTTAGACATGGGAATATTCATAAAACCAACAAACAACTTGGTATAGATTAGTGAAAATAAATATGTGACTTTTCCCCACTTTGAAAAGTCGTTCAATTTTCAAGAAATAATCGAAGTTAAAACGTTGAGAAAGCGAAACAGTCAGTTTAGATATTTGAGTAGAGGGCATAATTTACGGTGGCACACGATGAAGTGTTTTTCATCTTGTTTCGTACGCCTAAAACCGAAAAAAGTAAAACCATCCAAGAATTCATAATAAGCCAAAACATTTCCCACTAAAAGATGGTATTTCTCAGATACGCAGGGAGGCAAGAAGTGGAGACATTTAGATCAACAAAAACAAGAAGATGGAAAGCATCATGCAGAATTGTTTCTCATTCAGATCTTCCAAGCACAGCTTCTCCTCTTGAAATAAAATTGTCCTAAATAAATATATTATGCCATAGTGCGCGTTCTCTCTTTCATGCTGTCTGGTGTGTAGACATTTTCCACATCGTATTATCCCCCTTCTTGTTTCTTTCTTTCTCAAACCAGACAGACACACGGAATGAGCACTCCGGGAAAACGGGATTTAATGCGTGTCCTTTGCTTGGCAAAAACATTCCCATGCCGTAGAGTCACACGTAATGCTACAGTTTTTAACAGAAATAGAGGCATACGAAAAGATGGATTTTCAGTATTTCGTACTGATGATTGAAGAAAACATTTTCGTGTAAAAAATTGTAGTGCGACTTGTAGTTAACTGTATAAAACAGTAACACGTTTTACGTCTCATTCACATGTCACAACCACCACTTTTCACACGGTACCCTTATGAAGTATTTTTTTCGCTACATTTTAGATTGCAGTATAAATTGTTTCATGCGTATTAAAATTTAAAGGGTTATCCAGTAAGAAAATTATTTTCAACCTGTCTGGCACACGCATAAAATCACAATTGTACATGACGAAACAAGAGTATAGCTTTTATCCATGAAGAACACAACAAACGAATGAAGTCTCTTCGGGAAAACGTCGAATGCAAGCATACACATTCAAATACACTGGGTAAAGAATAACATACAGTGTTGTGTCTGTGTCATTGAAAGGGGAATAGAGCGTGGGTGGAGATGTATGACGTGGGAGAAGGCTATTCTATTCCACAACTTGAGTGTTATTGTGTTCCATTTATAGAAGCTTGGTTCATTTCACGGCAAAGTATTTTACCAACATAATCATAATACATACTTCTTGTCCGTTCGTCGATCTTACCGACCAAACAATATACTAAGCATTTCATATATTTCACCAACACAGAAAGCACGCACATGAGATAAAAAATAACATACCGATTCCACATAGTATGCCAAGAAAAAGAAACAAGTGCGCTTTATAAGCTAAATGCAAAGGCAGTAGAATTGTTTTGTAGAAACAACAGTTCTCATTTGCCACAAAATATTCTCAGCTCACGTCACAAACAATACAATGCAAACGAAAGCAACTGCTTTTACTGCCTGACTTATAGTTGCAATCATTTAAAACAAAAAAACTGCTTATTGCTCTTTTTCGTTTTTATATTTATGCCGCTTGCGGCTGATATCTAATCTATCTTTAATGATTGTAATCCATGGCATAGCACAAAATTAAAGTAAAGTTTGAATACCTTTATTTCATGCATTCGTCTAAATTGCGTCAAAAGATGATTTTATTGCTGCTTTACGATCGTTCATTGTATTTCAAGAAGAACTGACCAAATTGTGCTTTGGGAGTAAGTAAAACATATCTAATAGCATAAATGCTTTGCGGAGTAAAGTGAAGAGAACGCAAACTTGGGCTATGAAATAAATGAACTGGGACAGTTGTAGCCTTTTAACTTGATAGCGAATTAAAATTGCTTTGAATACAAAAGTCAGTAAAATTGACCAAATAATAAAAATTACTTTTCCACACAGCGTGTTTACATGTACTTTATAAGAGGAAAAATCAATAATATAAAATTGGAAAAGAAGCACTAGAATAGCGAAACGCTACGACTCGATGAGTGTATACACACACACACCAATATTTCCCCCTTTCTTTACCAAACTGAACAACATTATTATCATTATTATTAAATTTAACCTGCACGTTTTCCATCACATCCCTGCTCCATTGTCAAATATTATAATTCAATCAGATTATTCATGTGAAATGAATCGCACAATAGCTATGAATGGGATATATGGAGAGATTGACTGATGACTTATTCTGCTGACTGTGTTTAGGCATTGTGCATTCGGTTTGTGACCAACAACCATAAAAAGATCCGTGAAGAAGGGGTTGCAGCAAGGCAAAAGATAAAAATGGAAATCCATGCTCCGTTCTCGATAAGCATACAACATATAAATGAGCAAAATTACAAGTGGTCATTACAACAAATAATTAATCCTATTAACTTCGGTTAAGACGCTCGTAATAATTTAAATACAGAAATTGAAGCCTCTAGCTTTGAACTCCATCATGCCACAACAAAGAAAATCTACATGCACGAAACATGAATTTCTGGTTTATATTTATACCTAGATAATTAAAGGAAAATGCATATAAATATATCTGCGTACCATATTCAGCTTGCAGTTATTGAAAACGCAAAAATTAAAAGAAATACAGATAGACAATCAAGAGACATGAATGCACTGCTTTCACAGCCTTTTGTGTAAACCGAAAGGAAGCCAAAGGATTTCCGATATCAATGGCACATTAGCAGTTCATAAATCCGTGTAGATGAATACATGCATTCATTCAAGCATAAAAGTCACGGCAAAGGACGAAAGGATTAAACGGCATATCGCTAAAGGCATTTCTCCGGTCTACATGAATAGTTTATTTGGGAAAAGCGGCGAGCGTCGGTATTTACTAAAGGCATGCTCTAAATGGACAAGTGCCTCATGATGTCCACAATGTGTAAAATATGCACTCAAAACGAATGAGAATATGGATTCATCTATAGAGAAAACTACAAGCAGCTGGAGGTACAACGAGTGCAGTGGAAGGGACACGTTAGTAAGAAGGGTATTTTATACATAGCAAATGGCAACTTTTACAAATAATCATAATGAAAGAAATTGTCGATTCATAAAAGGCATACATACTGAAAGATATCTACCATAAGGACTGCCGTTAATTAGCTCACTCTTCTATTAGATATTATGGCTGGATAAAGCACAGAAATTTTCTCCAGATTCTATAGAGTGATTACGTTAGATTCTATCTTTAACATTTTTTCTCAGTACAACTGATCTCATGAATTTGGTTTTTTGGTCATCTACTAACACTCAAAACATGGAAAAACGCTTTCGTGTTTTGTACAATGAATGAAAAGATGAACTATGAATTTAGCCATGATTTTGTTTTCACGACGCAAATGAAAACAGAAAAGGTATGATGATATGTATGTTAGGGCCGACACAAAAATATATGTGTAAAATGTAATATTTTAAGGAAGAAACGGAGAAATGACCGAAAAAGATATGGGTAAATTATTGAGTGACTGTGAGCACACGACAACGTCAAAAAGCCCTAGATGAAGATGAGCAATATACTCAACCACACCAGCAATATAGTAATAATAATAATCATGTTGTCGGTTCGAGTAACTAACCAAACTTCATGAACACGTTAATAGAGAAGTAACATGCATTAGCAGCTGATGTTTTGATAACTGCTCCAGAAGTAAGGATTTATGACAGCTATTACAAGTTTGAGAGTCATTCTTTTCGAAATGAGGAAAGGGGTAGGCAGAGGAGACAAAATACGTTACCTATATGCAACGGTATTTATTAGTGTATTGTACATACTGTGAACAATTCTACACATTAATGTTACATAGAAAAGCGGCAGGGTAGCGAGACTACTGTTTCACCATTAAAATGGCAGTGAAAGAAGAATATATACCAATACGATGTGTATCGTATAAATAAATGAGACTCAAAGGGCATTTTTAAAAAGTGAATGAGAGGCGATAAGCATGTAGTTGAGTTCTCTTAAAACCCATTTCCGAAAGTCGTTTTCTCTATTTTTTTCTTTCTCTCTGGAGAACACCGAAAGAGAATTATTATTTTTAAAAGGTCTTCTAAATTAAATTCTGGCAATAAAGAAGTAGATTCATGAATAGTGAAGTGTAAAGTAAGCAAAATATAGGAAGGAAGACGGCCCAAGAAGTTTCATAAAACAAGATATTTCAACAGTGAGCGTCCAGCTATCATCGTACTTTTTATGAGTTCAAGCTCACAGTCCACACATGTTACATCTTTCATGGTCATTCATTCACTTTGTTCAGCTCATCTTGTCATTTCGTTCAAACTCATTTCTTGTCGTACGACATGTGTGTTTAATGATTAAAAGGGACAAAGATGACATGTCAGCGAAGGATATTGATAATAATTTGTTGATTACACGACTACTGTCCTACTCAACAGCACAATGATATAACTTGCCATATGTATTCAATTGCGTCTTTAATCACAGATTATATGAATGTTCTGATCAAATTTTCTGTGTATATCTTTAACAACAATTTCCAAAGAAGATTTGCTTTGTATCAATTATCGACATATATAAGCCACACAGCATAAAATAGGTTCATGGATGAATAGAGAGATGCCTTTTCTCATCGTCAAATCATTCTTGATAATATTACAAAAATAATAGTAACGAAATAAATCCCAGAGTTGTTATGCATCAGTTTGTATCCTTTTGATGAAGAAGAAAAAAGATGACGACGACAGCGACGTTATTCTCCTGCCCTTTTCTTCCCAGGAGAAGATTTATTTCGTTCACAATCACCCATTAAAGAGCATTATTTCCATTGTGAGGATCTGGTGTCTATGTATACTTCAGAGATGAAGAAGACATAAGTACGAGCACAAATGTATCCATATACATTGGATCAACAGAAAACTTCTTTTCCAATGTCACTATAAAAAGGATCTCTCACACAAGCATATTCACACAGGTAATATTCCAGCGCATTCATCTGGTAAACCCTAAAATGGGCAGTTTTTTCTCCCGTTCTTGTGGGATTACGATTGTGACACTCAACTTGATTCATTATAAATTGTTTCACCTTTTCTCCCTCGTTCAGACTTTTCTATAAAAAAAGAGTCGACAGTTTCCCACCTGAAAACAAGCTATGAAATCCACATTTCCAAAAAAGTTCATTGCGTCACCTTGATCATCTGAAATTTCGTTCCATAAAAAACCGGTGTACAACCACGAGCCAATTCTACGATGAGTTCCCTTAAAATCCAAATAAATTCCTCTAGAATGGTAATAACAATGAAAACGATCCGGTTGTATGTAAAAACGGATGAAAATCCTCTTGAGCTCATACATAGATCCAAAATAGGTAGTATAATATTTCTATTCAACCCGCATGTTTTTCTCCGTCTCTGCCTTTTTCCCTTTCCACTTCCACGTTATTCAATAAAGCCGCATCATTCCTTGCATATATTTGGCTTGGTTCACTTCACATCACACTCACACAGCACGGTCGTTCCGTTTTCAGCTTGAACACACACACTGAATACCAACAGCTTCAAAATAACAGCTCGCGAGCACGTCAAGAAAATAAAAGGAGTTTTGAGAAGAACAACATTATAACATACACATATTTCTTTCCTTTGATTTTCCTCTTCTTAAACTTTTGTATAATCCGCACGAGCCATTCTTTGAAGAAAGATCGCAGTTGTCATAAAAATGTTGGTGTGGCTTTGGATTGCACTGTCCATTACGTATATATATATGGCATCATTATTTTTACGACGGTTCCCTTAAAAGGATCACTGTAAAAGGCCACCACCTCCATCATCGTCACCACTGGTTTTAAATTCTCCGGGCTGACAGTAAAATTACTTGAGTAAACATGCATATTTTTCCATTTCCAATTTCCCCTTTTTACACACCCAGTTCACAATTTGGTTACAAACTTTTGTTTCATGAAAATATTTTCTCGTATTTTGATTTTGTTTTTCTACCCACGAAAAATAAGGAAATTTCTCGGGTTTTCTGTGAGCATCCATTTTTAAAGAACCGTCTGCATGTAAGCTTTTATATGTATTTTTGATAAGATAGCTAAACAAAAATATTAAATATGTAAAAAAGGGAGTAGCAACTGTAAGCAACGAATGAGTCTGTCAAAGCGAATGTGATGATAAGTTTTCGTCACTTTCCACAGGAAATATTGTATATGAGAAAACTCATGCATATTTGATCTCCTTCCCTCCATTTCGACTCAACTGATACGAAAACTTTTTGCATACAGTTACAAGGGAAAAATAGGAGAGGAAAAGGCTAGCTATAGTGTTTAAAATGTCAATAGAAATGATGATGACGAAACAGCCATGATAATAATAATGATGACCTTCATTGTTGTGTAAAAACTCTAACGGGGAAACAGTAATATGCTTACTTTACGTAATGTAACGAAAGAAATTGCTACACCGTCACATTCGACGGAGCGAACGACAGCTATATATATTTATGGTTAATGTTACTTTGGATTTAGTCTTTCATTTTCCCAGGTAAGCTTGCATCTGAAAAGATGGTGATACTAGAGATGCTATCCAACACGCTAGTTTAGTCTACTAGTTTCCAACTTCCTGCACCACTACTCGTTTGATTGCTTAAGCAGAATAGTTTTGACTGCGCCATAAAAGATGAAATGAAAATTGTGTGCCCTTCAGTTCTCTTCTCACGATGAGAATCATAGACAGATACAGAAGGACCCGGAGAAGCTTGCTGGTGCTGATGGTACACGTGAGATTGGAAAATTGATGAGGAGAAAGAAGCGACAGAGCTGAGACCAACAGAGAATTCAATCGGATATACGGACATACACCTTAATTTCCCCTGGTGCCTACACCTACACTTGTCTTGTTTTCAGTGACTTGTCTTTCTAATATTAGAATATTCCAACATTTTGCCAATTTCAATTAGGCATGTACTTTTGACACACGAATGGAATTATAAGAAAACATCCTGAATAAGAGATGCCAATGAGAAAACTGACACGTTTGAGAAATGAAATGTAAGCGAACCGAGGCCACTTACTTAGAATGAAGGAAAATGCCAGCCATACTTTGATAAAGTGTTCTTGTGCGTCTCGAGCAGAATATTTCCTTGAAGTAAACGAAATTCAGACCATAAAACAGTGAGAGATGAAATGTGGAAAAGTGGAAATTATTCGTATATAATGGAGTTTTTGAAATGACATGCTTCGCAAACAAAAAATCTCAATGCCAATAAACATTTCGGAATTATTATTCTCGCAACGAACGAGAGTGTGTGCTCATTAATCGATCTTCTGAACAGACAGCTTTCAAAGATCAGCATTTTTATCAACTTTTTACACACAGGCCCATAATCATCTACAAAAGCAATTTATCTACAGACTGTACGGAAAATTTTGTTCTTACCAGGACAAGATATATCCAATTAATCCAACAAGTAAACAAAAATCCAATCCAAATTAGCAGGCTAAAATCCAATGAAAAGAAAAAAAAATCCAATCCAGAATGTATGTATCCGATAGAAAAAAGGTCACACAATCCAGTCGCGGTACCAGCGACCACACACATATGCACTAATGATTCAGAGAACAAAGCGACAAGGATCCTTCCTCGGCAACACTCTGTTAAGGACTGACAGGAAAACTAGGAAAACAGGCTGTGTGTATGCTCTTCAACGTGCCTCTTGCTTGCTTGCCATACTCACAATCAACTCACATAAGAGACGGCTCTCTTCTACTTTTTTTCTCTACATTGTGTCTTATGACTACGTTTTGATATTGTTGTAAGTGTGGAGAGCAGACCAACAGTATACGCATTTTACTGCTTGCCTGACTGAAATTTTGTTCGTCTCTACATTTTCGTCGCTTTAGGCTCAAAACCCTAGGAACGAGATCGAGCTGGTGGTGGTGGATGTTGTGGTAGTGCTGCTTCTTCTGTTACGACGACCGACCTGATATTCTATACAAATTTTATAGCTTATATACTTTTTGATAAGTATATCATCATTGCAATAGGAAATCTTATAATGATAAAAAGAGAATATACAAAAACTGTATACTTTTGGTCCTAAAGGCTCTTCTTCATTCACTTTATGTTTTTTATACCTTATACTTTGTCATATATTTTCCATATACAAAGATTCGTTATATGTACTTTATACTTCTCCCACTTTTATCCCTATTTCTTAGGGTTAAGGTTTCCTTTTCCACAGAGATATGACTTGATGTGCGCACATAAAGTCACATGAAAAGAAACGAAATAAGCCAGCAGCAGCAGCAGTATAGCAACTGATTGTATTGTGGGTTGCGAGAGAAGGGGATTGAATGTGTTCAGTTCACACACAAGGTAATATTATATTATTCTGTGTATGCACCAACTCAATGTATCTCTGCGTATTCTCGTGTAATGTTCATGAGTGGACTAGGAGAAATACATGTATATATGCGGGTGAAGCTTTAGAGAGCTTTACGGCTGTTTGCTTTCAATTTATGTGGTAATAGTGGAGTGAATAGAGATAAAAATATATACCCATTATAATATCTACATGGCAAGTCAGCAGTCTGTACATTTTCTCGCCTTGGCCTAGTCAGTCAGTACAAACACTGTACACACCATCATCTTCACACAAAACACACTTCGTTATTATTTGGGGGTTTCGACTCTGTACAGAGTGGTGTGCAGTATTCTCTTCTCTATCTAGTAGAATCATTATTATTATGATTATTGCATGCAACCTCTATATATGTGTATGGAACATTGCATGCGCTCCGTACATATATTATAGATTATATCTTTTTATATGAGACAAAGTAAAGAGCTTTTTTGGAGCGAGTGATGATATTACACAAGAAAATTGAGGATACTGCGTTGATGATGATGATGATGATGAATGCTTACTTCGCCTTACACAGGCTGTGCCTGACATGAAATACATGTTCTCTCTTGATTATATTTTTTTGGGGTGTGCTGTTATTCCTTTTATTCATTCGAATTGAAATATACCTAAAAGAGAGCTTATATACCAAGTGTCGTAGTATATGGGGAGCATATAAGATGTAGCTTAATAATAGGGACAGGCATAGTCTTATATGTACGGAAATCAAACATATAGTTAGTTATATGCTTTTTATGATTTTATATGAAATTTCCTCCCTATTTCGGTTCTTTCTATAATCATTGTGATCACAAAAAATCCTGCTGCTTTTGTAGAAGCAGCGAGTGTGTGTGTGTTTGTGCGTGCACATTCTCTCTCTTTTTGGTTAGCACGGAACACATCGTACATCACATGAAAGAAAAGTTAAGTGCTTCAGTTAAAAGGAGAGAAATGGGATGGGATGTGGGGAAGATGAGAGCACTGTATTCAACATATATGTAATATGTAATATGCGTGTTTAATGAAATAGAGGAGTGTTTGCACCGAAAACACACTTTTGTTGAAGCACAAGGATAGAGTGTGTGTACGGGTGCTTTTTAGGTGGCTTGCTTTTTTTATTTGAGTTGGCACTTTAGCAACAGCAAAGGCGAGGCACACAACACGCCACACACAAACACATCCCAACCCAACTATCACATCCATCGCTCTCCACAGTGTTCACTGGGAGCCTCTCCATTTAATCTTACTCTTACCAGTTATATTACGACAGGCCAGACTCGACATAAAATGTAATATCGTAATATTATGGGCAAATGGGGAATGTTGCCTGCCATGCAAGAGAGGAGAGAATACAAGAACGAGTCCCCTCCACTATCACATTTCATTTTCTCTCTGCTTGGGTCTGTCTTTCCACGACATAGTTATGCATGCTTGCATGAATCCCATTTGAAAACACAAAAACAACAAGAATTTTCGTATATAAATGGATTTTTTAATGACATGGATGCGAGTGTGATATAAAAAATGAATGACAATTATTATTTTAATGCAAATACACACATTTTCCCCACCAAAAACTCATGTCATCATCATTATCTTTCATCAAGACGATGAAAGTGCTCATCATTATAATTAGTAGTTTTCTGGCTTTTCTTTAAATTTTTACACAAACAAGAATCGGAATCGATATTAAATCTGAATAGCTTTTGATGGGGAAAGTGATCAAATAGTTTGGCCTTACGAGTTATTATTTTTGTTTTCATTGCAAAGAAGGAAACAATATAAGATTACATTGCTACTACCATTACCATTCCAGAGACAAAGTTATGTCGATTATATCACTCACAAATATCATATTTTTAAGATAACGGCAAAATATCGTGAAATAAAAATGGAAATCAATAAATTTTCAACCAAGAATAAGAAACACTTTGGGCTTCAGTCAGATGAAATCGTAAGTATGGATGCATATGAAGTTAAATCCGTGATTTTGTATAATGATCTGAATGACATAATGTTTAAGCGTGCATTTTCGTTTGCGAAACAAACAATTGAGGGTTTGGCAGGATTACTAAGAAATAATTGCTTTCAATGTCAAGAACTTACATCGAATTTCACTGATTGATAAAGAATAATCAGAATTTTCATTAAATAGTTTATACAAATAAGAGTTTTCTTCAGAATTATCGAAAATAATTATAGCAAATTCATACACGAAAGTATATATTGTTTATTTAGCAGTAAATTCCCTTTATTAAAATCGATCATTTTCTTGGAAAATTGTAACTTTAAAGGTAATTTTCCTTATTTTTAACCTAAAAGCAGACAAATCAAACCAATCTAACTTCGGCAACTAATTCTTCTCAACATTACTTCTTGTTAATTGGGTATATTGACTTTAATTAATGCATCACAATTCAATATTTTTAGTTTTTAAATAATTAGTCATGTACTCATTACTTTTTAATAAAAGCAAGCGCGGATACTATTAAAATAAAAACACGTTATTTTATGTAGCTCTCATATTTTTGATAACTTAAGCTTAAACTCTGATGAAATATTATTTTCATGGCAAGATGGAAGATTAAAAACATTAACTTTTCGTATACCTGTTTATATTGCATTATTTCGTATTTGATCTGGCTTTTTAAACCTAAAGATGTATACATCAGAATATGTCGGGAAATGAAAACTTTTATGTGACGAAGGTACAAGCAATCAGCGGTGAATATAAACGAGACTATCGTATCGTCTTGAAGAAATCGTAGTGGGATTTATATAGGAAAAAATGAATATAAATGGGCAAACATAAATCTAGCAATCGTAGCGATACGTAAATAACTCCGTATTACTGAAGGATCTCGGTCTCGCTTGAGCTATAACTTTTTCGACGAGTGTTTCCCGTATTTCCATTTTCCCCATCTGTTTCCAAGCTGTAACTTTTTCTTGTATGGTGGCATGAAGCGTAGAATATTATGAGGAGTCAGCAAGAAACACGCCGAATCCCTTTCCCAAAATCACATTTAGATAATGTGGGATTTATCAGTTCACACGAAGAAGTAAAATAATAATATGAGGAAAAGCTTATAAAACCAAAGACTCTGCGAGCATATAAAGAGATTTGGGGCTTAAATTGGTTTTTCTATAAGTGTTCATGTGACTGCATATAGTTATAGGGAGAAGTACAGTATATAGCAGCGTAAGATCATTTATATAATACTTGGCGCATATATCGCTAGTAGCAAACAAACAGATATCTCCAGTCTTCTCAATTTTCCATCTATGCATTGTATCTGGCAGTGAGTGGTAGTGGAGATCCGATATTCTGTATGCATTGTATGAATGTTTGTATTATACAACGAGTGACATGATATATAATGATGATGATGTGTCAGAGTCGGGCCGGAATATCGAATGAGTAAGCACAGTGTTTTTGTTAGCTGAGCCCTCAACGAAAAAAAAAAGTTTTCTAAATGCTAATGCTTTTTTGAAAAAACTGTATCCCTTGCCTGGCAAGCTGAAGATGAGAAGCCGAGCCGAATGTAAAATTACACCACAGCGGCAGAGATATGCTGTATTATATTCTCTCCAACTGCTTCTTTGTATTCCCTTCTTCTCTTGTCTGCCGGATCTCGGCAAGTATAAATGCTTTAAAAATTACTACTACTTTCGGTGGTGGTCGAAGCAGTGGGGGTAAGGGAAGGGTACCCTTGTTTCAGTTTGCGAGCACTTTGTCGTAATGGGAATTCATAAGCCCTGTTTCCCGAAGGCCGCCAGATGAAAGGTATTCTTACACACTTAATTTAAATGCAAAACATGCTGCTTGTAGTAATATTTGAAAAGGACACGTCACACATTTGGTGCTTGGTGTTCCGTGCTGCCGGATACGCAAGTGTGTGCGTGTTGTGTGGAATAAGTGATCTGCGAGACAAAAAACGCAATAGCACCAATACTGTTGGAAGGTCCCCTGGTGCACAGAGGAAAATTGTACTGCCTTAAACCCTGAATCACCAAATGAATGAGGGAACGGGAGCACATAGCTAATCAGTACGCAGTGAATATTCATGCTTCCCCGTATTAAATTTGGAAGCCTTATGTATTCCCAGCAGTACAGCCATATTGACTTACACAAAAAGAGAATAATATGTAGATGCAGGAATAAACCAGCGTCACCAGGCGAAAGAGTGATCTCGCTCTCTCAGTGTGTATAATTTATATGTAATAATTGAGATTATAAAAACAACGAGAGAAAAAGATGTGTAGCAAAGCTGGTCATACAGTGAGGAAAATGGGATGCAGGATGCACGAAATAGAAAAAGGAACTCTGCATGAGTCTTCTAAATTGGTCTTAATTAGGATGAATTGGGATTTTCAATGCATTTATTGCTTTTCACTAACTGGACGCAATTGGTGATGATGATTAGAGCATTTGTTGTTTTTTTTTTGTTGGGAAAATGCTGAAGATTATCATTAAATGGACAGAGTTTCTACCGATGCCTTCTGTAATTTTCAGTTTAAAACTTACACGATCTTTGAAAATGTATAATATTTACTCCAAGCACTTTGAAATAATATCTGAAATAGTAAAGCTGAATGATCGGCTCAGATTTTTGAAAATTTAAGTTTGTTTTTTAGTTAAGAGAGCAGGTTTGGATCTACAAGAAGAAATTGAAATCAGGTTTAGAAGTTTAAAAACCATATCGAAAATGTGTTTGTCAAAACTTGAATGTAATAAATATTTTTCTACATATCGTATAACAATTATTCAAAAACATTTTTTCACACTAAGCTGTTATTTTCATCAAGCATTTTTTCCGCAGTTCAACTGCTTTTGTTTTAGCAAAAAAAAGTATGTTTTTGACTTTTAGTGCTTGCAAAATGGGTTTGTATTTGTTATAATATAACAAATACTAAATATTATTTATATGAGCAGCAGAAATTCTCTGAATTAGTCAATGACCATAGAATTAAGCACGACTTTTTGGAATCCTCTGATTTCTATGAAATTAGATTATACAGGTCATCATTTTTTCTGCTTAGAAAAATCAGTATGTATATTGTTTTTTAAGCACCAGTTAACATTTAATCAGAAACAGATATACATCAATGTACCTCGTTATTAATTGAAGTGGATTTAGTATATTATGCCTTATAGTTTTCTCTGCATGATCAATGTTTGCCAAAAGTTCAACCTATTCTTTTGGAATTCATTTTACGCGTCAACTTGGTAATTGGTACAACATGCATATTTGTGCGGTATTAATCTTATGAATCCATCATATGAAAATGACTGCATGTCTTTTCTAGTTAATATTGCTGTTTACAAAAATGATGTTCAGATGTACGTAAACTGCACGTTTGCTGATCTGAAGCTTACTAACCGCATTTGAATGTTGAGTTTCTTATACATTTTCTCATATAAAACGGTAAAAAATATGGAAGCCAACAAGCACTCGAAACTTGCTGTCGTTTTCCAAGATTGATGCAATTAATGATTAAATTATGGTTATACATGTATAGTTAAATTATTGACAATGAAGGTACGTGTTTTGGGCAGCATTAGTTTGCTCGCTATTTGGTATTGCTATTAGCAAGTATAATTGTCACGATTATTGAAAATATCGTAATACGTCAGGTCAGAACTTTTTCTACTCTTCCAAAAAGAAATGCTTAGAATTTACCTATTCACATTATTTTTATGACTTATAACCACTTTGGTAATGGGCTTAGCGTGCGTCATAAACTCCAATTACTCTTAAGAAAAAATTTGACAAACTTTTCTGGCTATTTTTGAAACTGTAAACTACTACATTATACGAACTAATATTGATTATTTAGGCAAACAGTATTAAGACAAAATCAATATCCTTCCAAAACTAATAACACGAGTAATTCTTTAAAGTGGACAATATTTTCGTATGCTTACAATAATATCCGCCAATCCAATTAAGATTATTGGCAAAAAACAGAATAGTAATCTACGGCATGTTTCTTTGTGTAATGTGTCGTATATATGTATGTCGTTATTTTTGCCTAGTGCCTATGCATACTTCAAGTAAATAAATGAAACACAAATATTTGTATAAACTATTATTTGGTTTTATTACCATTCCAGCAAAGTTTTCTATTTTATTCTGGCAATGTAAAAAATGTGTAAATTATTTACATTCCTTTTTACTTTGTGAAGATAAACAAAGTTAAAAATCCATCAACTCGTGTGTCATTCCACTTTTTATGTATGAACCTTATCACGACAAACTTATATTTTACACATAATGAGGGAAAGCTTTGTTGCTCATCGGAAGGGAACAAGCTTGGTATGTTATCTAGAGTACTTGCTCATATTGGTCACACCCTTTTCAGGCTGACAAAATGTCTGACGCCCTTCGTTCCCAACAGGCCCTTTTGAGATTTTACGTCCACCCTACCTCAAAAACTTCCTATTCTTTCTGTGAATCCTGCCAAGATATTTGTGATGATACTTTTATGTGCTTGTTGTAGCATTGAAAGCAGTCGCTCATGTAAAGGCAAATAAACACATAAGCTTGAGCATTAGCTCCATACGCATGAACTGGAATGAGATATGAAGATAAAGTAGTACGACTTACTTTAAAGTGCCTACTCAAATATATCACATCATTGTTTTATGTAAATGAAAATAACATTGCGTAACAGTAAAAACAATTATTATTGTCTTATGGGTTTTGGATTTGGAAGTTAAATAATAAAGCGTACTAATGAAATAAAATATTACCAGATATAACATGAATACATGGATCAGTATTTCATTGTCTTGTTCTTTTTGATGACATGTCTTTGCACAACATAATATGTATCTAATCTTTGCCACTTGTGAATCTAATGTAAAAAAAACTGTGTAGTATATACGTATTTAGTACATGTTTAATTCAAATGGGTACGTTTCATGTGTGTTTCAGCTGAAAGTAAATATGCAGCAACTATATTTTATGCTTTGCTTTAGAAAGCCAAGACAAATGCAACGTTCAAATGGATACAGGCGATCTATTATCTTTAAAATAGTTCTCTAGTTGCCCCATGTTAAGCAATTCGCATTAAAGTCACCTCGACACACATTCTCGATTATTTGCATTTTTCACGATAAAGCACACGAACGGACACTGCAACGGTAAGTTTATTTGGTAGCATGAAAGTTTGCAGGCAATAATGCAGTAATCAACGAATTCATGATTTGATTGATGTATAAATTACATACATACCCTACCCTCAACTTTGAATACAGCATTACACATTGATCCACCATTTTGAAATACAGCTAGTTATTCGTGCTAATTAGTAATTTTGTCAACTTGTATTTAATTCAATTTGTAAGTTTCTGCGATTTGTCAATATATATTTCTGGAAAATTCAAAACGTATATGTTAGGTAGTTTACACGCAGGTGAATCTGTCCATGATTTTCAAATTTCGTAGATCGACTCTTGTTTTACTGCGAATAAAATGTGCAACAACGAAATGGACTTTGCACCAAGCACAAAGAAATAACACCAGAAACATCGTGACTAACTGATTTGCTCTTATTCTACGTTGCATGCATCTGACTCATCATATTATCTTTTCTTGCACAATCTTGTCAACACAAAGAGAGCAAGCCAAAGTATCTGCATTCTATATACCTATGTGGGCAAAGCATGTTTTCTTAATTACCTGAAATGATTTTGAAATTTTAAAAACAAAAAGGCACATTAGGCATATAATAATACTTATAACTTTCCCAAATATTTGAAAATATAAATATGCAAAGAATGCTATTTGTCCTGTGTGTATCCCATTTCGCTGACTTCATTCACTTTTCAATAAATTTATATAGTGAATTAATATCATTTTAAGCGCATAAAAAGTACGATATTATGATAGTTATTTGTGTTGGTAGAAAATTGAAGGTTGAGTAATAATAAATATACTCATTAAAAATTGTATTCAAATAATACAAAGGCACAAGCATAGCATTCTTCAAAGCGGTCATTCTAAAAACTTTCAAAAAATCTAATAATATTACATTTATAGCTGTATATTGTAGCTCAGTTATAGGCAAAGAGTATATAAGGCGACAACGCAGTAAAGCTACTCCAACAACACACCAAAAAATAACATGCTATCAGAAAACTCCTTGCCAGCATTTCTGCTGGACGGATGTTGTTTTCCGCTTCTTCCTCTCCTTTTTACGAGCTGAGCTGGGAATTCAACGTATGCTGTTGAATAATTCTTCCAAGTTTCTGGCAAAGAAGTATCTTTACACGATGTTTGCTCGATTTTATCCATCACATAGTCTTTATGGAAGAGGAGACAGTAGATCCAGCGTAACTGCCACATACATATTTCTCACGGTTTGCAGCTACATGTATTTCATTCTAACATCACACGCACTTACAGTACATTCTCATAAAAGTATTTTTTCATGCATTTTAGAATGCACCTGTTTGGATGACTTAAATCGATTCTGATGTATCACCATATTGTTGTCTCGACTGAACTAAAAGTTATAAAAAATCTTGACTCTACGTACAAAACTACTGTTCTCTAGTTCTCTTAATATTTTAATATCTTCTAGACGTAGTAAGTCTTGCAATTAAACAAACCAAATATAAATTCAAATTCCCATCCATTTGAGGGGTTAACGTTTCAGAAACTTTAGAAAGCACATGTACTTATTTTTATGCCTTTTCCATCAATGCCTAAACTTTTAGATGCTCACTATTTTCTAATCTTTTAAACCACTTTAAACTGTTCAATCGTTTCTATTAACTATTAATGAGTCATGTCAATTAAATTCATTAACCATTCTAAGAACAAAAGCAAGTTCATAAAAACATCATTTATATTAAGTTGAAGATTTTTACCTAAGTTACAATGGCTGCATGAACTTCTATATGATGGTAATATCATAATGTAAACAGCACGCACTGACTGGATATATATACACTTTCTCCTGTGTTTAAATTTTACTTGCTTTACCCGTCTTCCCTATACAAAGCCCCAACGTATTTTAATTACAGCCAAACAACACACCTTTGGGGAATAGCAATGAAATTCAAAGGCTTATGAATCAACATTGTTTGATAAGTTGCATGTTTGTGATGCATAAACGTTGCGTCAAGTAGTAACCTGACAGAGCATGAAAATTTATAATTATTCACGTGAGAAATATTAAATGCTAAAGAAATAATTTTCAACTTTTCAATGTATTCCTGTGCAAAAATAATGTTGCAAAATGAAAAGAACTAGAGTTTTATTTTCTAAAATCAAGAACATGCAAAATGGAGTAGACATTTCTTTCTCTTTGTTCATAACGAATGAATTAAAGCCATAAGAAGCTTTCCCTATCAAGGTAAAATTTGCCAAGAATATTCAAATTGGAACAAATCTGGAGAATTTTTAGTGAAAGTGAGAAGATATAAGACAAACAGACAAACGAATTGTGGACATAAAACGCAGGAAACTCTCGATGTCTTGCGTGGTACCTGCAACTCTGGCCCAGGTTTGCAGCCTCATCGACCGCTGTCAGAAAGCGTACACTTTCTGGTCTTTCATGTATTTAGCGTTTGCTGTTTGCCTGGTAAGGTGCTCCCAACGAAGTAATTCCTTTAATTTGATGGATACATGACAGATTGGTTTCATGCCCCATGTATCATGACAGGAGAGTCGCTAGTGCGAACACACGTTCGCTTGTGTTGCGTGACTATCCATAAACGAAAACTCGTAATCTACAAAATTCCACCCAAAGAGAAGCTATAATCATCTATGTAGCAGGAAAGTGCATAGGGATATTACAAAAAATATACTCGGTTTGGTAATGTCAGCTTCAAAACCAACGAAAATTCATTTTAGTCTATTAGTGTGCATTGTTTTCTACATCTTTCCCTATCTACACTTCTTGCAGTCCAAGTTTTCACAGCACAGAGAGCAGAGTTGATGTCGATGAAAATGGAAATGTTCAGCCAGAATTATTGCATTCGTTCCCCTTCATCTCATCTTCCAACCACCACTCCCCGTTTCTATTTCCTCCTGCTCAGCTTCCACTTCAGTAAAGGGGAAATTATACCTATGACATGGAGCTAGTAAAGTAAATACAATATACATGTTCAATGTTATATGGATTACGTTTGCATAAACATATACTGTTATTCCACTCCTTTTCAATTGTAAACAAGATATCTAATATCTAATCTAAGTAAATATATGATGTTATCAACATTGGGTAGTGGTTTTTGAACGTTCTTCTATTAGTATTGCAGCTTAGCATAATGTTTTTGAGATTTCTGATCGCTTCGATGTGGTCAGGAGTTGTGACAAATACAATAAGCTTTTAGCTTTCGTACAAACAATAACAAAC
>JAQIXX010000413.1:0-61878 GCA_034700605.1 Willowsia nigromaculata | reverse complement strand
ATCCCTGATTTTCTATTCTTCCCTGAAAAATCCCTGCCGCGCCGCGGCCGAGTGGCGCAAGAAATTCCACGTCCGCTATAAACCAAAATTCCATATCAAAGAAGAACTTACAAAGAGACAACAGACAACCAAACAATTTTGACTACTTCCCTTTCTACACTGTTTCATTTCCCTACTCTGCACCACTCTTGCCTTTATTCCTAATTTACTAGACAGAGAATGAGAATATTATGAGCAAATTGAGCTTGTATGCAAAGCCAAAAGTGATGTCTTTACAAAGTAATGCTTCATCCGGCGATAAGCATGAATCCATGGTTCTACATGAAGTAAAAAATAAGAGCAAAGCAAGCAAGCATTATTATATCAGATTCAATGGATGACTTTCACACTCAAGAATGCATAGTTGTAGTTGAACAAACGGCTCCCATGTTTAAACAGTTGTATTAATATTGTAATATTCATCTTCGCAATTAATCATACGAAAACTCTTTAAAGTATTTTAAAGCGTTGTAAGTACAATAGACGCTCCTGGCCAAGATACATATATAGATTGACGTTGCCATTTCAATAATATGATATAATTTTGATACCTATGTTTTTCTTCATATACATGCCAGAATGCAGATTTTCAAGAAGCTGTTGCAAGTACATCTCGCATAATAATAATGGCAATTGGCATGTATTTGTAATAAAAGTGGTATGCAGTATAGTAACAAAAACCAAAAAAACAGATTATTATGCATAATGTTAATTTAGACCTCGTCCGTAAAACACAGTCCACAGTAAGATTCTACACGTAATGCGCTAAATATCATCCTTGAAGATTTTGAATTTAAACAATTTCAACCTAAGATGATGGTATTGCTAAGCAGAAATTTGTGTACTTTGAAGCTTTCAATGCAATGTGTCATATTATAATATTAGTAAACTTGATCTTCCCGTATCTTCTCATTCCATACTACCATTCACGTTGTATTTTAATACCTGGTATTTGCGAGTATGCATCTGGTATGCTTGGAAAAGCTTTACATCATGCAACACAGATATTATGCCGATGATACATCTCTCTTTATTTGCCTTTTTTATGGTTTTGCCAGAAGATATGATGATCACAGTGCAGCGATCGCATCACATCCCACATCTCCACGATGCTCAATGGTAAAAGTAAGCCAGTTGGACTTGCAGTACTTCTCCACAACAGTGGAGTAGTAGTACAACAACGGTTGGAGGGCAACAATAGACGAAAATCGTTTCATGAAAGAATATATGCTGACGATGAGTTGAGTAGCAGCGGAACATTCAGTACATTTTATGCCAATGCCGAAATGAAATCACACATACGTGTATCATGGCTTTGATGATTACTGCAATGTTTGAGTTTGAATCACGAAATCTTCGTTTTTCACACAAGAATATGAATAAACTAAAATAAGTTTTGCAATTTTGAAGGCAAAATTTGCTGGTTAAACGTATTTACCTGTCATTGAGTGCGTATCATGTACGTATTCACATTATGATTGGGTAACATCGTGTTTAGAAACTTGATGTATCTACCTGGAAAATGCATAACATAGAGTCACCTTGATGCTTGATTTGATTGTTTGAGAATTTTTGATCTGCTTCGTACATAAAGAGCGTAAGCTAGAACCCCTTTCTTTTTCCATTTGGTTTCATTTGTGTCGATTATTTTAATAGACATGCTTAGGATGAATGAATAATGAATATTACATATAAATTGGTTTATGCTAGGTAAGATTGTTGTGTGTGGTCCTTAAAATGAATGTGACATGAAGAAGGAAATGTGAACAACGATTCATTTATGATGTATGTAACGCAGAATTTAATATTCATACCTCGTCATGTAAAGAAATTAGCTATTTGAACCTAATCAGAAAATCGTAATTTTCAGAGTTTCAACTATTTATGCACATCATTATGGACTGGATCATGCCCAGCGTACTACGGTGTACACAGTTTATTCGTGTTGTATGTAGATTTTTTTAAAACTTGGTTACATAGCCATTGAATTTGCCTAAAATTGATTCAATTAAAAATCTTCTAGCATTCTAATCATTCTAACCACTTTGCTTTGCTCCATACATTTTTGTCAGCTACGAGTAGTATGATGCTTTATAGCTTTGGGGCATTTGGTAAATAAAATCGATTTTTTCTTCAACACTACAACCTAATTTTCATCAACTGTAGACAAAGACAGTAATTAAGTTTGCACAAAGAAGGGCATTAACTCCAAGTCATATTATTGTCCTACTATCCGCAAAGTGGGACTAAATATAAATTGAAGGATTGATTTGACTGATTACTATACATATAATGCTAACAAAAATACATAATGTTAATATTCAATATAATTTTATCAAAAATGAAATCGGGAAACGAGTACATGTTCGTCATTTTGTTGGTATCACTGTCAACAAGCAATGAAGAAAATATTACCGTTTTTACTTTTGCATTTTATATGGACAATAAAATTACAAGGCACGAACCACGCCGTAAGTTAGCCTAGAGTAAGCACAGTGCAATGTAGCATTTCGCCTTAAAGAATATTATGGCAATTTCAGCTAACGCTTGCGAAGAGTATACATGTGCCCACATTTTGTTTGTTGTGTGGTGAATAGGACGAATCAGTGAAAGTGACCTACCACCTATCAACATGTGTACCTTTTAATACTGTTTTTACTACACAAGACACGACCATAATAATATCATTCATTTTTGGGCTTTGCATAGTGTACAATAATGAGATATGCATCATGCTTCTTAGTATGTATATATCCAAAAACTAGATAGTGTTTAGTATGTAGCAATAAGAAAGAGCACGTTTACGCTTTACTTTGTGTGACATAACCACTTTACTTGCTAAAAAGCAAGAAGGAAGAAAAGAGACGAAACCGACGACACGAGAGGTTGTTAAACCAAAGCGTTAGCAGCAGAGGACATATAGGTCGAATCTCCGTGTTGTATTATTTTACTAAATTGTAGCAATGTGCCTTCGAGTCATTTGGATACGATCTTTGCAACTCAATATGGCTTATCCCCACCCGCACACCGTAAACATTGATACTACTAGGCTGCTATGCCCGTACTGGACATGTGCATTTTAGTTTTGTGTGTATACATCAAACAATAACTCCTTTATCAACTAGCACCTCTATAGTAAAAAGTTAACTAGCTGGTCACTATATCATTGCAATGAATTTCTTGCGATACGAACCTAATTTTGGTATTCATGACGGGCTATATACATTTGTTCCTATTTCAAATAATGTACAACACATCCCAAAACTCAGATCCCATTCCATGTCAGCCTCAAGTGCAAGTAAACACTTCCATTTCATGTCGATTCATGGAAAACCGTCGTATCTAGTAGCATGCCTGTCTGGTAAAGTTGTTCACACAACATATCTATAGGCGCATGTATTGTATGGGGATATGAAGAGTTTGTGTATGAACATAATTACATACGAACTTTTATTATATTCCTATCCGTGAATGCTTACATGTTGAGTAGTTGCCTGATACGATTACCTTGTACTTAAGAGTGTAAGGGTGAGGAGTAACACAAAAGATTCTGTATAGGTATGTTGCATCATGATTTATTTTATTTTGGAACTTTGTGGAGCTTCCAATGTACATAATTAAGTCTTGTTCGCAGTAGATGTTTACCTTTATGTTATGATGGGGTTACGTTTTCGTTTTCTGTACCATATCAATATGTGTAAGCGTTTCTTTTACTTCTCCTTCTTGTTTTGCTTCTTCTGGTACATACATTTATTCATTTTATATGACAGTACAATTTTATCCTTTACATCCACACAATCATTTAAGTATGGGAAGCATAAAAATGCCTACTCAGGGCAATGCAGAATGCATTTAAGGTTGATATTTTGATTTCAAATAGTGAAATGTTATCGGCAGGGTTTGTTCTTTCTTTCAATTTCTACTGCTGCACACAACAGTAGGCCGGTATCGGTGGCTGTAAAAAGCCATAATCTATTGCCATGTAAGTAGTCATTGTGAAATACATACTGCACTGGGAAGAGACAATGAAATGCGCATTCATTACACATGCATCTATAGCATTGCTGACTGTAAAGATATCCATAACTTGCTGTTAAATGTTTTAACCAATATTCTTTCAGTTTCAACATTTCACTTCTTTCCCAAAAGAATGCGAATTGTGTAATTTTATAAGCTTCAAAATACATAGGACTGCTTAGGAGTTTGACCAACGAACTGATCAATATTGCATGCATATATAGGTAGTTTGTAGATTTTTACGATTAAATTTGCTAAACATGTCATTTTAAAATTGAATATATTGTAACACTATTTGCAAACGTGTACAAAGAGTTACATACGAACGTAACATAATGCATTGCATTTTGCATGCCTTGGTGGTTTCTTCTATTTCCATGTTATGAAGATGATAATGCGTAAGATTGGAACACCTACGTCTTAATGCAGAAAGCCTACGCTTATAAAGTTGCATGTAGTAATTATGACATAACGACACGTCTATTTTTGTAGAAGTCACATAAAAATATAAATAGGAAGCAATATAATAATAATTTTTTTCAATTTCTTGGTAATTTCAGAGGGTCAGTAAGTTGTTTATTCCCAAAAAGTAAGATTTATCAAAATGATTACTTACTTAAATGTAGAATACAATACAGCAGTTAAGTTACTGCTTTACATATGTACATATAAAAAAGGCATATTATTGCAGCATTTACTCAAATTCTTCATCTCTGGAGGGATTCGATGCATAAAACACCTTTTACTATATGACCGAAGCAATGACTACGACTACATATTTGTTTGTGACTTCCTCGTTGTATGTTGTAAATTACATTATGTTGTTGTAATTATTGTAATTTCGGTTTTGTCTGACTTTACTCATTCCATATTCATACAAAGTCAAGCAGTAAAAGCATCTTTAGTAGGTAGTAGGTACACATCACACTCTTTCTCTCTCTCTAGTATTCTTCTTGGGTATGTGGGAAACTACAAAGAAGCCGAATTCCCAATCCAGAGCAAAGTGGCACAAATTTATCGAATACATAAGCATGTATCTAGTCTAGATTGCCGAATTATCGAGCAAAAAGTCGACATAGAACTGATTAAGTAAGAATTGCTGTTTTGCCAGTATTACTGATAAATTTCATTTTAAATTTATTTATCAATTTCATTCCATAAAATCATCATATATTTAAGGTAAAATTCCGTTGCAAATTTTACTTATGAACTCTACCAATCCACATATTTAGCACTCGAGCATGGCATTTGCGTTTGCTTGTGTTGAGCTGACATTATTGTTTTAACATTTCCTCCTAAATCCATATCAAAATGGCTAATTCATTCCTAGAATTTAAAACAGTTCGCCCGTTTTCTACAGTATGATGGTTATTTTGATTATTTTGATATGCGGCTTATTTGTACTCTTCTCGATATTAGCCATTACCTTGCCATTAGCAATAAGTGAAGTAATCTATAAAGAAATTCAAGTGTACACGATGTACACGTAGTTATACGCAATCTTTAGTTGTCGTATGCTACAAAGATGCAGATGTAACAATTAAAGCGAATGTTGTACGCTACACCATAATAATAATATCTCCAATCAAACATTCAACGCAGCGTACCGTCAAGATTCCGGTAGTGGGATTAAGGTAAAAAAGGAAACAAGGAAAGTGTTGCGTCTTTATACCTTACTCAAACACACACACTCACTCATGTTGATGACAACGACAAGTCGACGTATAGAGTTTAGGTTAGAAGTACGGAGCGAGTAGTATGGTTCATGTTATTTCATGTAGTAGAAATACACTCGATTGAATGGATGGATGAATAGCGGAGGCATACATTCCTAAAAGTCTTGAAATGCCTACTGACTGACTTTTCAGTTGAGTATACTCTGCACACTGTGTGTAAACTATAAACACACTTTTATACATTACAGCAGCATCATTGCATTTTATGTGGATTCCCTAGCCATAAGCTGATTATATGTTACGTTACGATATCAAAGACGAACATGAGCTGTACAAGAAAAAGCAGCATGGGCAGTGGTGGTCTTTTCCGCAGTTGTGCTAGTCGTGCATTATTATGTAGCGTGTGTGCCGAGTTGTGGTTATGTACGATGATGTGATGCGATGAGTCCATGCTTGTAATACTTTGTATTACTGCATTCTGCATCAGCGAAAACGATGAGGAACACAGAAGCGGAGATGAATCTTCTTTGGCTCACTCTTCCCTTCATTGTGATTCTCTTCTGAGACTGCATATACGTCCAAGCTTCTGTACGTTTCCATCATCATCATCATCATAACAAAAGCATACCACAACACATCAAACAAATTATAGATATCCGTAATCCGTAGTCATAATTCCTTCACATAATACACATTATATCTTTCGATGATGCTCCTACTGACTTGGTTTGCGTATTCACAGGGAAATAGCGAAGCTCACACATACAAACATGAAACCATGAAGCATACCGTTGCATTGTCACTGGTCGTTCCTCTACAGCATATCATCATAGCGTAAAACGTAAATAAAAAATACACACGTAAAAAAGTAAAACCAAATTTTCATTCGTAAAAAAGCTACACTACGCTATGTAGTAATGCATATTATTATTATTGCAGACATAAGACAATTGTATCAAAATATTTTTCGTATACACACCAACACAACTCTCATTCTCCGTCGTTTTTTTCTTTTCAATTCATCCGATCCAGCATCCAGCATTGCTGCTTCTTATAATCCGTCTCCCGACTGCGAGTAAATTCATTAATCCTGCAAGCTTGTCTCCCTGATGTCATTGGGTTTCTGTCTTGCCCATGACGCTTTTTGTGCAACACAAGAGCAGACTCGTATCTTGAAGAAAAGTGAACAGTTTCGTTTCAAGAACATATTTCATTTCTTAAAGCCAATTATTGTTAAAGTTTGTAAAATTTAAATAATCACCTGAAAATCAACCGCCAGTGAGTAAACCTACAGAAAAATACGAACATCATCATTGTCACAATCATAGACGTACAAACAATAATACAAATCCATCTCCTAATCATCCAATTTAATTTTCATGGGGAGGAGTGAAATGCGTTTCGCAAGGCGATCGTCATCCTGATCAACTTTCAGAAGACGCATTATTGTGCTGAAAGTTTTAAGTAAGTTTACAGCCATCACAGTTTAGCGTTTTTTGTGTTTGTGCATCATCATCAGTATCATCGACAATCGCATTGTGACTTGTGTGAGTGTTGCGTACTTTTAATGCATGTATGATAGACCTATTACGTGTGGTAGAGTAAGTGGTAACAACCAACTCGTGTGTGCGTTGTTCCATCATAACATATTATATTATCATCTTCATTGCTTCGTTCTCTGAGAGAGTGGATTGGTGCAAGTAAAAATCTATGTGTGTACATTTTGAGCATAACAGACAGTGGTTTTGAGCTGAATGATGAGAGAAGTGAGAAGAGGATGGATGGATGAAATGTGTTCACTGGTGGTGGTAGTGGCATTGCAATAATAAACTATTTAGGCAAGGAGCAAACACCAGAGCACACCAAATACCGACATAGGACAGAACGAGCAGAGGAGGTCTTGTCTCTTCTTGATCTCTTCTGTTTTCTACTTCTCCTGCGAGTCAGTGTAAGTGTTGTTGTTCACCAGCGTTCACTGCTCAGTTATAATACACGAGTTGAGGGAGCTTGATGATGAGGAGGATGAGGAGTGGACAAAGATAAAAATGAGGACAAGGAACAACAACGAGACTAATGTTAATACTGGCGTTATAAGGATATTGCCACTGGTGCAGCAACGCTCATCAAACTGTTGTTACAGATAAAAAAAAGCCTTATTGTTGTTTGCAACTCAAGTTTATGTGATGAAGAAGAGCATCCAACGAGTTTATCAAATTTTTTTTTGCACTGTAAAAAAATTCATAGAGCTCACAACAGCGCAGCACGTACCTCATTAATAGAGAGATATAATATATACAAGAAAGTGAAGCCTCATGGCAGAAGAAGACAGAGGACAAAACGAGTAAAGTATTGTGCATGACCACTTGTTAATTTCTTTTGAAGGTGATATACATAGATTATGATTGACTGATATATCATAGTGCCACGTTTTGTTGTTGGTGTACCATGCTAATTAAATCATTAAGTGAAACACATGGTGCGTGCTGAATGACAGAAGAGTAATAATAAATATAATCATAATTACTGTGAGAGAATATGATCACACAGAGGCAGTATATCAAGTCCGGTAAGTTAATACCACACACATCAGTTTGGAAGTTTTCAGCGATTCAAATGTTTTCATTTAAGTGACTTTGGGATTATGACTCAACTTGAGCAATGTCAAATTTTGGCTTTCAGAGAATTCATCGGCGTTGGGTGCAACCTTTTGTACGTTGGGAAGAAGGTCATCTACATCCTCCCTTGCCGCAGTCGAGATGCCAATGAAAATGGAAGAGCGGCTCAATGAGCTGGAGAGCAACGCAGTGAAAGCTCTGCTCAGCTTGGGAGAAGCATTTGTGAGCGAGTCACCGTACCGCGCTGCAACGTAAGTGGTATACAGTATTATTAGCATTGGTCACTGGATCTAATTGGATTGAGTCCTAATTGGATTAAAGCACAAAAACTAATTATTGTACATGTGTATTCATGTCGTTTCATGAATTCCAAGCATATTAAATGAAATCATGATTAATTTCATGTAGGAAAAAGCAACCAGACTCAATTGCATATATTAGACCTTTGCAACCTCATCAGCCACAGCAGCAAAGCCAGACGACTCGTTCTGTCATAGTGAAAGCTGAGCCTACAATATCCATACATGACGAGTCCAGAAATCAATGTCAACTTCCACAGCCCATGCCACAGCAAAGGAGCGGTCCAGGGGCTTCAACATTACCTCCAAGTGCATCTCTTCATAATCAATATGTCCGTGAGCTGGGATCATCAAGTAATGGTTTTAATTTTAACAATCAGCAGTCGACAATCAGATTGACTTCTAATGCCCCACAAACGCCAGCTATTCAGAAAAGCTCAACAACAAACACAACCATTGCATCCCCAGTGAGCATTCAGCCTGTGGTCTCTGCTGTGTCTTCATCGTCACCGGTGATCTCAACCATTTTCTATCAGATTCCTGCAACAGCAGCCTCCACTACAAACGGAAACAATGGAACTGTTATGTCCCCTTCGTTTACTATTATTCCGGCTCCCAACGGGAGGACAGTCATTCCTTTGCCAATGGTCACAACCAATTCCACCCCGTTGGTGAAAATTGAGCCTAGTACAATTGGAGCTCAAAATAATGGGACTACGCCGGTGAATTGGAGTAATATTCAGTTGTTAAAAGTACCTCGCAGTAGTATTGAAAATGGCAACGGGCTGGCAACATTCAGTACATTAGCCCCAGCACTACCAAACAATGTTACTCCTACAACAAAACTTTTGCCCAGCCCGGGTAAAGGAGAAACAAAGCCATTTGCTACTACAACGGATGGCAAGTCGCCAACCAAGTCCAGGGCAAGACGACGTTCACAAAGTACAACCAAAGGTCAATCTCGTAGTTCAAGAGTTTCTTCATCTAGCTCATCGGAATTTGTTATGTGTCCCTCGGTCGAGGGACTTCCAAACATTGTAAGTATGATTTCTCCTTTTTAGCAAACGAGATCTCCAATATATTTTATTAAAGCACATAATAATATTCTCAATAACTTTTGTTGGTGATTGCATTATAGGTGGTTGATGGATACGAAATATCAAGAGAAATATGGGCCAAAGCGTTCTTGCAAAATGACATTATACACGCCGCTGGAACTCTGTTTAATGCACTTTTTAGCTCAGAAGAAATCAAAAATTGCACACTAAATGGCAGGAATGGAACGAGACAATTATGTCCTGAAAAGAGACATGCTATCTTTAGTAAGTTTAGCTTCTTGTAATTTAAATACATGCATATTTACAACCCTATGCTATGTGGATCAGATTTTTTACAATAAATTTTTAAATTTTATAATCGTAGAAATTGTAGCCTGGATGAAAAACAAATGTCAAGACCCATATTCTTTCAACAAAAGCCCAGAAGACACCAAGATTTTGAACAGAGAGGAACAAATGATGATAGAGAAAAAAGTCTTTGTGGAAAGGCGTTATCAAACGAGCAGAAAAATTAGAGACCTGCCACCTACTCCACAGCCTGCAATGTCATCATCCAGTGTGACATCGTCCATTATAACAACGGTATCTACATCTGGCACTCCAAGTAAGTCACCCAACAGTTCAGGAAACAGTTGTGCTAAAACGAACCAGAAGACTACCACTTCAATCCCGAATGTCCCCGTCCCGGCACTTATTCACCAGCGGCGAGACAGTGGAAGCTTTAGTAGTATCTGCACTGGAGATGATAAAGGAATACCAAAAATTGCTTTAATCCAGTCATCAGAAATCATTGCAAATTATTTTCAAAGTGCGGATCCACTACCCTTGTCCACATCATCAAACCCTTCTATTATCAGTAGTCATTCAATGGATGGCCCACCGCCACTCAAAATGCAGAAAGTTGGTTAAAATCTATAGTTTGCATAGACATGTTCTATCATAATAAGCAGATTTCAAAAACTACGAAAAAAGCGAGTGACAAAAAGGTAGTTAAGCAAGCATACATTTTTCCACTTTGCATTCTTCTCAGCTAACGTTTCCTGAAAGAAGAAACGATTCGGGAGGACCGTTAGCCACATTAAGTAGCTTTATTATGTGCATAATGAAAGTTGTGACAATTCACCCACATAACATTTTTCAACTATTTCTTCTAGTTATGTGGTATTATTATGACGTAATCTTTTGCATGAAAATATTTTGTGCCAGGTGCCAAAGTGCCTTGATTTATTGGTTTAATTGATGTAGTTTAACTAATTACTTGAGATACAAATATCCATACATACAAACAAGTTGTCATTATGTATCCTTCCAGTGTTTGTTCATATAATTGATTATGAAAGTCATCACTTGACCATAAACTGTATTATGTGCAAGTGTATTTGTATTTGATTTTTACTGATTCTCATGAACAATATAGAGTCATGGAGTAGTCCAGTTTTCTAACAACTTTTATAGTCACTCAATGGAATCAATTTTCCTAGAGGAAAGACATATAAATATACATACCTAGCTTCCTTTTCATTTTTATATGAATTTTTTATAACTGCCACCCATGTTTTGTAAACTAATTAAGATGAATGTACATACTTGACAAGCTTGCTTTAACGTTCGGATGTGAAAACTTGAATACATTTTAAAATTCAATAATTATTAATATAATATCATGTACCTACATGCCTAAATTACCTAAGTCTATTACTTTCATATGTTCTTGAATGCTGATTACTGTTTTTAAGTCAGTAACAATTGAGCTTCAAGGGCTCATTTTTGTATGCACGTTTTACACTAGTTCACCCTCAAGTTTTGTGCTTATTTATACAGTGTACTAATGGTTAACAGTGGCATCAATTTCACTTCTACTTTACATACCACATAAGTAGGTAATAGTCAACATGAAGCTGTACCATATACATTAAAACATAAATACGACAAACTAATTCCGTGATCTTATGATAACAATTTGTATTTTAGCGATAGTTTCAATGTTTAATCATTCACGAAGATATATACTTCTATTTATCTGTAACTCGTAGGATATTTATTCATACATGTACCTTAAGTATAAACCTAAAGGCAGTGAACTTCAAAGTAAAAGAATTACATCTAACTAAAATCATAGATTTAAATAATGCATTGCTTTGTAGCTTCCCAATAGTGTTGGTACTTATCAAATTAATTATTCACATTTTTACACGATTGCATTATAAACATATAAGTAGGGAATTCTGAGAATCTCAAAGGGGCATTCTACTAAAGTGATTTTTATGTCATCATCAAAGTATTTCGGATAAAAATCTATGAAAAATGCAAGGAGACTATTTCTGCCTGATCGAAAGACGTTTATATGTTCCGAACATGTGTTATCGTGCTTGTTTTCAGACATATTTAAAGCATAACTGTAGCTTAAAACCACAAATATAAAAATAGGCTAATCAAAAATTATATAATATTTAAACATACATTATGATAAATTGTTACTTTTGAACCTTTTAAGGTAGCTCGATGGACGTGACCTTCAACAATTTATATTACATAGTAAAATAGCATTAAAAACATTATATATCGACATAAAATATCAAAGTTTTATTATAAATGAAATAATAATGTTGTTGTTACATAATTGAGAAAAATTGATTACCTGTTAAGGCTGGCTTATGTTTGAAACGAATGTCAAAATGCAAGAGTTTTGAATTACATACCTATAGGTAAAGAAAACGTATACCTAACTGATAGAAAAAATATAATTTAACTAATAAAGGCTTCGTGTAGTATTATTTACCCAGTAGATTTAAGTGTGTTGGAAAAGGAGTGTATGGTGTGGTTCTTATAATTCCCAATTCTAATCAAATTATTATCAGCATTGTTCCTCATGCTGATTCGTTGAAGTGAAAGAGAGACTGTGAAGAGCGCTTTACCATGCGTAAATTTAATTTAGTGTTAACTAATTATTGTTATGTACAGTAGTTGTTTAGAATACTTTAGTTGAACCATTTTTGTTATATACTTTATATTTATCCACCAAATCGTAATTATTAATTATCGTTCTCATTAGATGAAAGCCCCCATCTTCTCGTCCTTTATGTTGCGTTTAAGTACGTTAGTTTTGTTTTGATTATGTTCTTCCACGCGTATGTGTACACCGACTTCCGACCGATAGATACGCAATTCCTGTGAAACACTGTTCCAAGCTTTATGCATCGTATACTTTATTGTCATTCGTACATAATGACAACTATTTTGTTTTATAGAAACTGTCGGTGATGTTCTTTGTTTTTCTGTCAAATTTCATTAAATTTGTTACATTAATAATAAGTACTTCAATCCTTGATAAATGCTGACAACTAATAAATGTCGTGTTTTACATGAAGATGTATCGTAAAATCATTTGAGCACATTGATTGTCAATCTGCATGCAGACAATTTTGGTTTGAAGCAAAAGTTTAATTCGAATAAAATATAAAATTTACAATTTGAAGCAAGTCTACAAATTCTTACATTCATTTGTTAACAAGAGCTTTCACAAGATCATATGCTACTGTTTTCAGTTCAAAGAGCAGCTACCACTTTGCATTAAGCTAATGAATAATGAATAAAATGTAGGATATGAAGCTTGAAGGATTAGCACAAACAAACTAACGTATTGAACGCATAAATTGACGCATATAAACTTTTTCATTTTGTTCATCAAGTATATAAACATTCGAATCAAAAGAACTGAACAAAAATCTTTAGATTTTGATAAAAACATCCAGTAGCAGCATAAGACGCTGCAAATTCATAATCAGTGTTGATAGCTTATAATTCATAATAGGATCGGTTACTTGAGTGAATGCACCTCACAAGTTGAGGACAAAATCTGACATACAGATTAGCAACCTCTTTCCATGAAAGTAGAACTATCTACTATCTCTGAGAGCATGCAAACAAGCGAATTAGGGAATGCTACATTGGCTCCGAGTTTCTGCGCATTTTCCCCATTTGAAAAAAATCATGAAGTGCCTCAAGGTCAAATCGGTCAGTCAGCATGTTTTATTGTTTATTGGCATGTTGCAGTTAAAACGGTATTACATTGCCCTATTTTAATGTAGTTTTGTCCTTGCAAATGCTTATAGGTAGTTGCTATCTTAAATTGAATTGCAATTGGAGAAAACATGCATGCGCACAAGTATAAGTACTACTATGCTAGCACCATCAAATCATATTATAATCCTTCATCCTACCTCGTATACGAATGTATTACAGATAGGTACTTTTCGTTTAGATTCTTTGATCTTGTTGTATAATCAGCATAAACGACAACGACAACAACTATTCTAGAGAAACACAGTAATGTATGAATGATTATTGAAGCTTATCCTCTACTCGTATTTTGATAGATGAATATATGCATATTATGCAGTTGGACATGAATTTAATGTTGATAAAATAATCACCTATATAACCGGAGATTTTCACTGTTTTTGTTATTGGCATCATCAGTCGTTGGCGATTTTTAAAAACTTAGATTCATACTTTTGTACCATGATGTTTAAAAAAAATAATAATAATAATAGCAGCCTTGGTAAGTCTATTATTTTAAGTTATGTATAAAACATGTAATACGCAATAATATGAACTTCCATTGCTGAAGCTAACGTAAGCCTAACTTATGTCCGGCCATGAAATGTAAGCTATCATGTCTAACATACGTAGCAAAAGATAATAAAACTTTCTGCTGACGGACGAAGCTAGATGAATTCCAAACATCATTTTTACGCATACGCTGGTTGATGGTGCTTTAGGGAAATCGTATACTCGTGTATGGGGTTTGGCTCTGCTAGAGAGAAATGAGAAACTCACAACAGAAGTACATTGTGTAATTCTAGAAGGTGTGAAAACTACTTCATATGTACTCCTGTGATGTGACTTTATAAGAATACTGTTTTCATGCTTTCATTCAAGTCTTGTCATTTCATTTGTGTAAACGCATCTGAAGCATATTGCATATTCTGCAGAAACTCAAGTAAAGGATTATTGGTAAATTTTGAGCTCTAATAAATTGTACAAAATGAACAAAATCTTGAAATATTTCAACATTTCATTTTGCAAAGCAAGCTACTTCAACAGCCCATGAATTCATGGGATTCCTTTTTAATTTCTGTGTCAGTCATACTTACACACACTTGTGTATTCAGTATCGAATCAACAAGGAATTTGGTTTTTACATTATTATAACACTACAAAAAAGCTTAAGATACGCAGCACACAAAGGAAATGGGAAGCCAACGACGGACGAACGTAATGGTTTCTCGTGCAAAATGCTAGAAGAACAAATTTAAGCTGTTGCTCTATCTTCCTCCGCTTTCAATCACACAAGTGAATCATACATGCCACATGGAATTCCAGCATTTACCTTACTCATCCGTTAGGAAACTCCATTGCGGGGTATTGCAAAGAATAAACTGAAACTGTAAGAGTGAATTATGCACAAAACTTGTATTTTGTACGTCATTTGAAGTATCATAAATGCCTGCGTATACAGAAGCTTATTTTTTATATGTTGTATTGCATTACTCAAAGAAGACGAGGTCTGATTCATGGAGCTCCATAGTATTACATGAACATTACATGAACTGACATTTCTGCCGCACCGCATTACGTATGAACGTATGTGAGCATATATCTGATACTAGTATGTAACTAACTGAAATTGAGAACTCCCACTAATCTTTCGCTCTTCTGCTCAGTAAATAAACAACAAAGCTATAAACCCTTTTAGCGTCATTCTGACCTGATCCTTTTGAGACCATTGTAGAGTTTGGATTGAATGAGAGCTTGCATCCTAAACATGACACTGACGAAATCCATTATTTCATCCAGTATGCGTATTTTTCCCTGAAGATCATCCAGAGGATCATGTATTACATAGACTGCGTCGCATGTATCTCAATTTCTGCAGATGTTGTGCAAGATGCAGTATATCTCCGTATTTTCGTTTGGATTGGAATGCATGTATAACAATATATGGTCTTGAACTAGTATTAAGCACTGTGAATTACATGGATCCGTTCGTAGATGCTCTTGCTAGTCTTGCTCTAATGAAAAGCGAACAAATTTTAGCTCAACTTTTTTTAACAAGGATAGTGTACAGCACGTACACATATTTTAGAGATGATTGTGCATCAAACCACCAGAAACTACGTAAGAAAAGCCACTCATTGTAAGCATGAACATGACGTGATCATTGACAATATTCGTGGTTGATGGGGTTAATCGTTGTATGCCTTACTGTGCAGCAGTAGTTTTACGGGCAAAAATGTGGTTGATAAGCCGTAGCTTCCAACAGTCGGCGGAAGCCAAAATGATGGAATCAACATTATTGCGCTTCTCACTCTCAACTCAACAACAGCTACTCATCTGGACATAGTAATATAGAAGAATGCTAACAACCCACGCGGCTGTAAATTACATCGTTTTCGAAGATGCTGTCGTAGAGAGGACTTTTCTGACGCAGAGCTTTCGTTATGCATGCAATTTTAAGCAGTAGCTTTGGAAGTAAGGTGTAAAAAGAGAGATTCAAAGAGCAGAGTCTGAAACGTTCGCATTGTTCTCCCTGAGGTTATAAACTTTGTGCCTATACAAGTACAGAAATACAAGGAACAAACATCAAAGAAATTGATTTGACTGTTTTTATTTGTGGGAAAGAGAAACCTACCGACCGAGTGTATACTTTGTGCTCATTTTTTTTGTAGTATATTGGTTGTGTAAGTGTAAGTGCAGTGCCACCATAATGGCAAACACTGCGGTGAAGCCAGGAGGAGTAAATCCAACACCAACAACAGATGAAGAGGAGAATGGACGATCATCTTCATGTGGTATGTAGGCATACCGTATAGGTACACTTTGATCATACATGTTTGTGATTTCATATTACAATTACACAGTCGTCGCATTTGATGAAGTGTGAAATGGCGAGGCAGATTATCTATAATATTGTCCAAAAACGTCAACATGATGAGTACACATAGTTTCATGTTAAGCTTAAAATAAAAAAGGGTTAAGTAATTTCGGAGCCGCATGAGAAAGAGAACGTAATTTTTTTTGTTTCGAATGTTCGTTTCCTACAGAATCAGAAATATTACGTAGTCGACTTCTCTGCAGCAATAATTCCTTCAATTTTGGAGGAAGAAGTGGACACAATACGCCATTGGAAGGTGTGCATAGCAAAATAGCAGGGGCAACGATGTCATCATTGCCTTCTTCAGCATCCTACCCTAAATGCAACATCTCGTTGACAATGAGTGCCAACAACGAGCAATTAACGGTAATAACGACATCAGTTGCATCAGGGGAAAATGGTGGCACAAAACTTGTTGGTGGCATCGGTATTTCCAAAACCACTGGAAACATTGCAAATAACGCTAGTGTCATTAATACAGTTCCTTCTTTTCCTAAGCAGGTACTCCAACCTAAAGAACAAGTACCTGAAGTAGATATAAAGCCAATTATTGCAAGTGTTAGCCAGCCTCATATGAACAACAGTTCCACAGTAGTTACTCACGCAGCTCCTCCACATATCCCAGTTGTGGAAGTTAAAAAGGAACCGGCACTTTTACAGATTTCGTATGATCGTGACAGAATTTTAACATTTTTAACGGATTACTGGAAATCTAAAAATTTGCAACAAGTGACGGAAGCACAACAGCAAACTGCCGGTGTCTCAGGCGTTACCAGCTCTGACTTTTGTCCTGCTCCACAACGAATCGTTGAGGAAGCGCTTTTCGATTTATTCGTGGAATATCCGATGGTATTATTGAAAACTTCTTTGGATTAAATTTACCCCTCTTTAAGCTTGACATTTACTAGTTACTAATAACTAATCAAACTTGTATTATCTATAGATGATAGATGGACTGGCAATTTCAAAAAGAGCGTGGGCCAAGGCTTTTTATGAGAGGGACATTATCCAGACATCGAAGGTGCTATTTGAAGCGTTATTCTCTGAGCAGGAAATGCAACAGTGCACATTAAATGGGAAGAAAGGAACGCCTGAACTAAGTGCCATAAAAATGCTAGCAATTCTAAGTGAGATAATCAATGATTGATCTGCTTTCCTGCTTTCTTATACAAGTGCGAACCCAAACTTGCATAACAAGTGATTTTGGTTTCTTCTAGGAACTGCTGCATGGATGAAGAACAAGAAACAAGATCCTTACTCATTCAACACTAATATTCCATCCCACAACCAATTTCCGACAAATGAGGAACGGGAAAAAATCGAGAAGAAAGTGTTTACCGAAAGACGGAGTCAAGCTAATAGGAAGCTTACAAAGACAAGTGGCAACAATGAGGGCTCTAGTGCCAGTCCTTCATGTATGTATTTTATCAACGAGAATTGTCATTATCTGTCGGAAAATAATGGAATAAGCATTGATTTTTATACTGTATGTGTATATCTAAAAGCTTCCCGTGAAACAACTTCACCTGACACTCAGAATCAAGGATCTCCTTCCGCAGTGAAGACTGACTCTCCCACATCAGGTTCAACGGGAACTGTAGGTGCCTCGCCGGCAGGAGAAAATCGACTGAGCTTATCAGAAGATCTCCGACGTGAGCACATGGCTCCACTCGCCAAAATCCCCAGGTTGGATTTGGACACGGAAATTGTGAAGCAGCTACAAATGTTGTACGCCGACAACCCTGAAGGACTGATCAGCTACTTGTTACCTAACACACAAGCTATTCTAATTGTTAGAATCTTTTGTAATATGCTAATTCGCCAATTTAAAAAATATTTTATTGAATGTATCTGATTGGTATGTTTTCTTTCAAGGATGGTTTCTTAATTCCTCATGATGACTGGACAAAAGCATTCAACGAGACTGGTTCTGATATAGTCAAAGCAGCATGGACCCTTTTTAAAGTCTTGTTTTCCAGAGTTGAAATTCTCAATTGCACATTAAATGGCAAAAATGGTACTAGAGAACTCTGTCCAGTGAAAAAGCTGGCTATCCTTCGTAAGTCCGCAAAGTATTTTGAAATGTATCCAGCCATTTGCATCACGAATCTACTCTAAGTTTTGCTTTTTTCTTTTAATTCAAGGTGCAATTACCTGGATGAAGGAAAATCAAGGAACATCAGTTGACATTTTTTCATTTAACGTACGACGATCAGAATTCAATTGCTTTCCTTCAGACGAAGACAAGGATAAAATTGAAACCAAAGTCTATACGGAGAAGAGGTATCAAGCATGTCGAAAACTCAAAGGGCAGCTCATGTGAACTGTTTTTATTATACACATTGCATCAACAACCCTTTATATCTCAAATTAATTAGCTACATTTACACATTTTGTCATGCAAATAATATTTAGCATCCTTATATCATGTGATTTTTACAAGAGTCGCAAATTTTTATGAAGTTTAAAAGTTCCTAAATAAATCAATAAAATATAAAAGATACGTGTCATTATGTACGCATTTTATTTTTCAAAATTTTATTTTTCATCCGTTAACACAAATGGATAGTTATTATCTGGACTAACTATTGTAGTAGCAAGAACAAATATGCATAAATAAAATAAATAGTATCCTCTACGGAGTAAATTTAAAATAAACACGATGCAAGAGTCATTAAACCTGTCACGACCATGTTCAAGAGAGACGATCAAGTCAGTTATGTGGAAGCAAGTTGTGCCTGTAGTTAACTTATGTTTGCATTAGTCCCATCCCGGTCTGAATCTGCAAAATGTCCTGTTTGCTTGTAGTCCATAGTACAGATTTTGTGTGCACATCAGAGTCAGAGTTGTAGCATGTATGTGTAAGCGTAATTAACATTGTGAGTTATCACTGGTTTCTGGAATGTCTCAAAGTTATCGTCTTGTCGTATGAAAGTTTTGAGCAGTTTGTTTTGTCAACGATATGTGGAGTCCAGCTTGAAGTAGTTCTTTTGCAGTCATTTTTTGTAGTAAGGGTATTTTTTTGAATCACATTGTAAAATGGCCACTTGTCACTGTTGCGTATGTTATACATTAGTCAAACACAGCGTTTTAATGTTGTCGAATGAGCGTTTTGTTATTGAATAGTTTTTATGAGTTTTTAGTCGGTCGAGAGGTGGTTTTGTCCAAATTCTGTTTGCTAGGTCTCAGCTCCCTGGATTTGGCGATGTTCGTAGCTTGAGAAGAATCTTTGATTTTGCTGATAATTTTAGTCATGTCGTTTGGTATTTTAGTCAACAATTCGGTGACCGTTTCCTGGAAAATGATAATAAAATAATTAATTTTTGTCCTAAACTATTAAGATGCATTCTAGATTTTACTCATTTTTACCTTCAAATAAGTTTTTCCTTCTTCAAATGAAGTAGGTATTTTGATATTTCTGCCAGCCGTGCCAGTAGTTATGACCGGAACTGGTATTAGCAAAATTAATGCTAGTAGAGCCAGCGCTTTAAGAAGCAATAATGGAAGTAAAAGTGGTAGAAGGAGACCAAGAAGTGGCAACAGAAGCTTGACCAGTCCCAATAAGCCCAAGAGACCTTTAAGACCTCCTAAGCCTCCAAGTCCCAATAACCCAATAAGACCTTTCTCCATTCCATCATAACCACCATCATCATAATACATGGGAGCGGGATGATAGTACTTAACAGCAACACAGCACGGAGATTATTTTTCATTATGAATAATTGTCATTAATTTGTTATAAATTATTTTGTAAAATCCTCACCGGTTGCGGTTGGAGGGAATATTGATATACGGAGTGACCTCCACTCCCACCGCTACCCCAGCCACCTCCTCCACCTCCGCCTCCATAGTCTCCCCTGGGTTCATAGTAAGATGTTGCAGCAAGGGATGACGCAGAGCCAGACAAAGGATTTGTTGGTTGGTGATTAGACGACTGTACCGAAGAGCTGGGCGAGGAGAAAGTTCCTGGATTAGAAATATCTTTGCTCTTACCCCCAATGTAACTGTAAGATCCTTTTGATATTGCCGATGTGTTGGCTTGAGCTGATCTAAGGACAAGTGCAAACATACAAACGCCAAATGCCAGCAACCAGTGTCTGACTTTAGCTGTTAAATTACATGTCCCACTCATGTTGATCCTTGTGCCGTCTTGTCTTGGAACATGAAACAGAAAAGATACACATGGAATTCTAAATAGTTTGAACAATGCTGAACTACATGGTGGTGTACAATAATGCGTGATATGTATTTATGGTGCAATTTGCTCATTTATAGATTGAATCACTCAACTCACCGTTTTATTCTCCGGTTACATTGAAACGTAAAACCAAGATTTTGTAAGTTTAAAGTTCAAACCACTTTTGGCTTGCCAAGGGTTTCGGTAAGTTATGAGACAGGAGATTTTTACGGAGGTTTGTAAAACTTGAGTATTTAATTTTCGATCAACTTAATTCAAAGCTAAATAAAACATTATGCGAAATCTATTCGGTCCCAGTTGTAGGGACAAGGAGATAGTAAATTCGGAAAAGCAGTGGAGAGTTGAGATGACAGGAAGTCACTGAGGATGCACCAGCCCTTTTTCTAAATTTATATGTCTCTGAGAATAGCGTCAAACCATTTTCGTTCAATCATTCATATACCTACATCCGTTTGTTGTCATTCAGATTTCGTTAGCATTTTCCGTTTTTTTCATTATCGACTTATAGGAAGATGGTTGTTATTTATACACCGCACTATAAAGCAGTTCGAATGAAGCTATAAGGGGATTTTCACTTATTTTTTGCCATGCATTGTTGGCAACTTCACTTTCGTATAGAACAAAGGTATCTATTTTCGTTAGCAAGGAGCTGAGCGAATGCGGAAAATAACAATGACAAATGACAGGAATGAAGAAAAGCATTTTTGTACGCGCTCCTTTTCCCTAGTTTTTTTAGAGTGATCATAATAATAATATATGTAGGTAGGTACTATTTTACAAGGAAAGTTACCAACTAGCATGTCTCTGTGCAAAACCCAAGTAAGCCCTGATCGCCACTATTCATCTATTCCTATCATCATCAATGTCCCTGCAAATGGCAAAAAACACAGTCTTTTACGAATTGTCTAAAACCCTTGCTGGGTTAATTTTAGCTATCCATTAATCCATTTCATCTTAATACGTGAGGGTTGCATCTTCACAGAAACTTTTAATTAAGTTCTGGGAGTTTACTTTAGATAAACGAAAAGTATTAGTTCTGAGTACACCATTGTATTTTACCCTCCCTCGTCTCTATTCTTTTATTTATTTGCCTTGAAATCTACATGCTTTTTCATTGCCTCATAAAGTATAAGTCGTGTAATTTCATTGTGCAGATACACATGAAAATATGTGTGAAAGATCAATATTTTAACATTCGGATTTTAGTAATTTTAAAGAGGTCTTGAAAGAAGGCATAGTCATAATGTTAATCTTATAATCAATGTGGATTAACTATTAATGTGGCAATTTCAAATAAAAGTAATTTTTATGCGCAAGAACTTTTTGAATTTTATGGTTATAACATTTAGGGTGAATTTAGAAATGAGGCTTTCGTTTTGACTTTTTAATGTCCTCTTATTACTTATTCCCGATTTCGGAACTTTTAAATTCAACTGCATAGCACGCACAGACAAATAAGAAATCTTTGTATTTCAAACAACTAGTGTCAGTGGCAATGAAGTTGTAACCTTTGATTAAAAATTTGGCGAATGTATTCATCAAAATGCATAAAATGGGAAATAAAGGAAAAAAAGCAGTGAAAGTTTTTAAACTTTTTATGCTGAAAGTAAACGGGTAAATTGTGCTTGTATTGTGTTTACAATAATCAATGAAACTGTGCAAGAAAGGTAGAGCTACATTATGTTTCATGTGTATCATCAGCTCAAGCTAAAAGACGCAAAATAAACAAAAAACCTTATAAATAACAAAGTTGATTTTAAAATGAACAAGTAGATTACTCTAGTCTTTGAAAGAAATCTGACTGTTTGTTGTAAAGTTAGAAAATGCAAAAGCCAAGTCACCTTGCTTTTAACAATGACTAATGCACATATAGCCGCATGTTGCATTGCTTGAGCTTGCACTAGTTGCACATCGAAATAAGACATTTATTTCCATCGATAGGACAATGCTCAAAAAACAACTCGATTGATTTTTAACAATACAACTAGGAAGCATTTATGTCAATTGTTTACTTCAATGTTTGCTGATTTCACGCTCTACATCTTGAAGAAAAAGCGATGCAACGCAGCACAATGTGCATAAAAAGAAAAGTCAGGGTGAGACTTGGGGGTGAAGTGAGACTGACTGTCGAAAGCAACGATTGAGAACGTGTGTTGTTTGAAGTTATAAAAAACACTGGCCACACTATTGTACTAGAAACAGATCATTAGGTTTGGCAGTGGACCCATTTTCATTTTGCTTATTATCGCAAATTTAGGCATATAACTTTTCATTCTTCCTAGTCATGAAGACAAAGTAAACGAGATGACAAGACATTACAAATTGTCACCCTCGGACAATTTTGCCCATTGTTTCTGGTTATCATGAAATACAAACAATAATAATATCATTACATGCGGTATACTTCTCATTTTTATTTGAAGATGAACGTTTGTCTTGCTTGATATAATGACGGTACCATGGGCCGTGAACAACCCCGAGATTCTATTATTGTTCACGTGAAATTATCAATCTTATATGAACCGAATGTGGTTCTTAGAGAAAAATGATCATCATTATGACAGCGGCAAATGACAATATAGTTAAGCCTAATAGGACGTAAAGGGAATGTGAAATTCTTGTTGTTGTGTGTATTAGTAAAGCTTAAATCCATAAATTATAAAAGCTTTGTACATAATAGATATTAATAATTTTAGAGCCTGTTGTTGCTTGAAACTGTTGATTATTCTGCCCTAGTAAGTTTAGCACGGAAAATGGATTTTCTGCAGTTATTGTTGTTGAATTTGGCAAAGTTGTACCAAAGCAGGTTTCAATATTGTACTGCATAGTAATGATAAGGTTATGTTGTTTTGGAAAGAAAAGCGGAACTTTGTGATTTGAGACCAAAAATAATACAGACATGTTTGCACGCTACATTTAGTAAATCATGTACAGGGTTAAGGGCGTAAGGGCGGTGTATGTTTTAAAAAGAGCTTTCACTTTAGCTCTGTGAACAAGAATGGCAAGTGGCAACCTACAATTAAATATATTTTAATAAGAAGAAAATTTTTCCCGGATATTCTGATAAGAATTGTTCGCAAACTGAGGATTAGCCGCAGCATCAACAAGATGGTGAGTTCACATTCTCTGCTTCTTGTTGTCTTGTGCCGTAATGCATCTTTTCATTCATTGCTTCTCCCAACTTGCCACTTTTGTTGCACGTTGCACAGCACAGCAATTATTAGAACTCGAAGAAAGAGTTTGGGGATATGCAAGATGAGAGGAGTTTCCTTCAGGATGAGAATGACTGTTATATTTCTACAGAATGCTAGTTCCTGTACAATTAACTCAAAAGTAAATATCTAAATATAGGATGCATCTTCAATCTTCATCAGTCAGTCAGTTTAAGGAAACAGGCAATTCGTAATAGATGACTGACATATTTCTTGTTGCGCTCTGCAGGCTTTTAATATCTCATTGTGACACTAAAAATACTTCTTGAAATACTGAATACAAGTGGCTCTTAAAATAACCTCGTCCTGTAACTGCTTCTCCATCTCCGTTGCATTGACTTTGAATTTTATTGCAAAAAATACAGCATTCATACATACCTTGCTTAGAAAAGAATGCTCGGTCTCTGAATGACCAGATCTGTGGGCGGTCTTGTTATTGTATTAACGACGTGATTTAGCTTTAATTTAACTGGATTACAATCACCAACAATATTCCCACTAACCTTATTTGGTTGTTTTCTCAAAATGGCATCAAAATTATTTTAATGAGAAGCACGAAGACCTTGTTAGGCATTTGTAAGGACGATTCTTGAATTCTCATCATCTAAAGTGTCAGAATAAGTAATTATCGAAGTAATTAATGACGCGTGTTTCAAAATCAAAATACACAAAATTTTAACAAGACCTGTAGAGTATTTCACCAACAACATTACTAAACAAACAGGTTTACAAGCTTACTTTTCAAATCTGGCAAAGTGTAAAGTAAAAGCGTTTCACAACCTTCACATCACTTTACACTCATCACTTTTCAAATTCTGGCTGTATTTTGTAAAGTTGCAAACTTTCCAATGCATCACGGCTGTCATTTTTGCTACCGTTTCTCTCATCCTCCCTAACGTTCGTTATGATTTTGAGTATCAATTTAAAACAATAATTTCATTACAAATAGTTTTAGCCAGTTTGTCGTCATTATCAATAGTCTGATTAATTACAACCATGAATTCATCAAAGAAAGGACCGGAGATGTGTTTTTCTGAATACTTTTGTTTGGTTCGTTCAATTTATTTGATTATCTGTCGGACTTTCAATTTTTGTGCAACGAGGAGATGCATTTCCCTGTGAAAACAAATACATATTTCACTTGCAGGGTGGGGGTAGCACCTTGCAACTTTGCCTGTAAAGTAGCTGACAATGTTTGATAAGTAGTGGTTTGGTGCAACAGAATATCCTTTTAAGCTATGCAAAGTACTTTGCAATCTGTAACTTTACACATTGCTATTTTAACTTTACATCTTTGCTATTTTTGGTTTTGTGGAACGAAAATAGTGATGTAAAGTGATTTAGTAAATGCAAAGTGCTTGTAAAGTCGTTGGTGAAATACTCTACTGATCATGTGGAAAATTGTAGGATGAGTATAAACAATGCAATGTCATTACTTTCATTCTTCGTGAGAGTAAAACAGGATGGAAGAGTTTGCTAGATTGCGAGAATGTACACTGGCTATTTGATTTTTCAACTTTTCTTGCTAATGTTAATGTAACTTTTCTCACCACTCAATAGATCCCAAAAATGATCTGATTCACTCTGTTTTGGCCATGTTTCGTGACAAAATTCTCACAGTAGTCAGCGTGCGCGCATGACCGACTAATTTATTTGATTAAAAGACTTTGTCGCTTTCGTTTTTAAGTTGGAGGATAATTGAAGAAGAACTTTAATTAAAATAGAAAATCGTGGGAACATGCATATAGACTTAATTTATCACAATTTTATATTCGTTATCTTCGTTTTCCCCTGAATTCACATTATTTGCGTTTGAGACGCTGAGGATTTAAATGAGAAAATATACTTCCCTATTGTTGCTGGCATTGACTCTGCGCTGAGTTCTGAATCTCAAAATCAGAGTACTTGCCACCTCCCTGTTAAAAATCACACAATTCTAAATATAGCTGTGGTCTTTGTGAAAGAATTCACAGTGCCAATAAAAAGCATGTTAAGGGAAAATTACTGTCGTGAAAAAGTTTTAATGCAGCAAGTAATTATTCACTTTGGTATTTTATGTGGAAAAAGGTGCAAATTATACATGGAAAAGCACAAAAATAAGTTTCAAGCGCTATTACTACTTATTTATTACTATACACAATTCGCACAATACTTCGTTCATGATCATAGATATGTAAATACGTATGGGAATGTGCGTAAAATGGGATCTCTAATAAAAAGGAATAATTAACTCGTTCAAACTAGAATAATTTACACCGCTAAACTATATACGCCTTGTGTGACGATGAAATTGGGTCTCTGCAAATCGGACACAATCCATTCAGTTTTAAAATGCAATCTGCACAAACGCACACATGGCCACAATTGAGGATGATGACTTCCCGTGGGTTCACCAAACAGACCAAGCATGTCTGACAACGGCAGAGATCATCCAAATTAATGTTTCGTCTTTCCCTTAATAAGTCATTTCGCAATCGTCTCATTTTGTAGGATTTCCAATAACTGTAAATCCTCCGACTAACGATGAGTATACCAAAAGTCAGAGTCATTCCAATTATGACACGTTGAATATTTCTTCTCAGTTCCAATTTGCTAATCAAATCCTCAATGGAATGGGTGGTTAAAATGTAGGGATGTCCTTCATCTCCACTAGGTGCTTGCAACTTGATGCGCCCTTTCTGATCATCTAGCACGATTTCGCCTATTCCTGTCACGATTGTCCCAATTGGTAAAAATTTCTCTGCTTTCCGCAGTCCCAAAACTTTGGCAATTCCAACTGTGCCCATTGCTGGTGAGGTTAGGGAGGAATTTGATGGAGTAAAATAACTTGAGGTGGGCAAAAGAAGATTTTCCCAAATACTTTCAAATGGATTCTCAACAGCTACAAGCAAATTGGGCGAGTTCTTCGAATGCAAAATTGGCTTCAATGCAAATGGAACTGAATTTCGACTTTCGCTTATGGGAGGCCTGTTATCTACATCCCAGCAGTCTCCAAATCTCTTCGTTGTTATTTCATGCACGGTCGTTATTTTTATAACACCTTTGATACCTGTAGAGCTTTCAACACTTCCTTCTAAATCAGTGACACAACCACGAACCACAGCATACGGAACTGTCTTGTTGGGGTAATATGCTTCAAATAGTGAAAGAAGATCTGTGCCTACGTCTATTGTAGGGGCTTTCTGATGAACACAAACAAGATAACCGTGTCAAATTAAAGTATCTAATGACCTTTCCGTGCTAGTTGTGTAAATTAAACGCAACGTTAGACAAACATATTACGCTGCTAACGTGCAATTAACAAATACCTTAATGTTATCGATAGTTTTACATTCCTTCCAGTAAAGTTTGAGGAGATAAGCCGTTATCGCCGTGTCTATAGTTAAGGCAAGATAATCGTACAAGCCTGACATTGCAAATTGCAAATGAGGGGTGGAGAGAATCCACTATGTCGGATTTAATTAGGTTTAGTTGAAAGACATTAATTCCTGCTCTTCAAGTGACGGTGCTGATGATTTGTTATATGAAATGGCGTTTTTATGATTTACAACGAACACAAGATGAATTTTGTTTTAGGCTCTTTGTATCCATCATATACTGTATTTTAAGGCATAAAAACATGAACTATAACAACTATAAATGAAAATCCTTATGAAAAAACGCATTTTTATATGCACCTGCCCAAATGGCCAAAGTTTTTTTTATGGGCGATTTGTGATTCCAATGACTTGTAGCAGATTTTAATTTGACATCCAAAATGATGCTATTTACTTGGCACATTACGGCAAACGTTTTAAAATGTTCTTAAAAAATAACAACTTTAATGAACGAATCATGTTTTGAAACATTTAAGAATGGTTTACATCAGGGGAACACAACATAGTGCAGTTTCAGTCATAGCAAAGTCAATTAATTTCATTTTTAACACACGAAAGCAAGTCCTAGCGTAACAGTACATTTCATAAAAAATAATTTCATTTTAAGCATTCTTGCTAATTTGATTCTCAAAAACATTTAACATCAAAGCCTTAAAAATCTTTAGACAATGTATGCTGCATGTGTTCCAATGATTGTCTCTCGACAAATAGGACATTTTCTACTTAACTTAACACAACAGTCAGCACAAACACAGACATGACCACAATTTAATAAAATCACTTCTCTCGGATTGACTAGACACACAGTGCAAGTTTGACACTCTGATAAGCCTTCTAAATCAATTTTTGACCTTTGCTTTAGAATGTTTTCCCTCATTCTAGCTAACTGTCGCGCTTTCCACCACTCACGAAACCTTTTAGCTGCGATTATCAATCCAACTGAAAACAATACAAACGTTGCAACTTTGAACATAGTGTTCCGACTTTCCATTTTCTTGATAATACCTACAAGAAAGTAACCAAAAGTAAGGTTATTTTAAAATCAGATTTTGATAAAAGATGCAAGGTAAAAATATAATATAAAGCAGGCAAGGAGGTGAATTACTCTCAACGGGAAGTGTGCTAAGAACATAAGGCCTTGGTATGTCGCCAGTTGGCTCAACAATTTTGATACGCCCTTTAGAGTCCTTGACCAACTGTCCAATTCCAGTGACGATTGTGTCGACAGGTAGAAATTCCTCGGTCTTCTCAACTCCTCGAACAGCCACACCCGTGAAGAATCCCATTACTGTGGAAGCCACTGAAGAATTTGTCGGGGTAAAGTTTGTGGAAACGGTCAATAGCAAGTTCTCCGAGTTTGCATCAAATGGATTGTCCACTTCCACCAGTATCTTCTTGTCAGTATCATGAATGTTTGTGAGGGCGAATGGTACAGAGTTATGGGCCTGGTGAATTTGACGGACAGTGTCTCCCCTTTTTTCATAAAATTGCAAAGCATCTGTTAGGTCATAAAATATGAACAATAATAAATTGCCATCATAGCGTATTAAATCTTCTATCATTCTGCACCAATGATTAAAGGCATGACGCCTAAAACTGTGTTCATTCAGGGTGACCACTTGGAGAACGCCTTTGAGCCCAGATGAACTCTCAATGGTTTGCGAAAGCTCTTTGACACGACCCCGAACCACGACATACGGAAGAACATTTTCAGCCCCACTATTTTGGATCTGACCACGCTCATCAAACAATGCTTCCAAATCTGGCCCAATGCCTACAGAGGGTGCTTCCTAAATGTCAAATAAAACGAGTTGTAAACAAATTAGAACTATCATCTTTTAAAATAACAAGTTTGAATGCATTCTGCACTTGAAGACTGAATTACAACCAAAAACTTACGGCAATATTTTTAATGATATGGTCCCGTCTCCTATAAATCGCATATAAAACTGACACGAGAAGACTGTCAACTCCAAGGACAACATAGTCATGAAAGCTGGTCCACACCATTTTCCTTGAAAACCAACCGTTCAAACTTCAGAGCAGAAATAAGGTAGTTGGATACTCGTGTCACCTATCTTCTCTATGCCAGGATAAAATGTATCACTAGATTTTCCTTGAATGAATGAGACATCTCATCCAAACGCCAAGCCCTTGAGAGCAGAGTAAAAACACTGATTAGAACATGTTCTACTTCATCCAACCAACTTTTGCACAACTTTTCTGCAGTAACTCTCAAACTCCGTTGTAACTTACCACCAACTCAACAAAAGAAAGTTCACGTCGAGGTTGAGACAGGTATAGTGTTTGGGTCAACTTTTCCTGGACATGGAAGAGTGGAAGACAAGCAGCTTCTTTCATGCACCATAACAAAACATTCTACAAAAACATCACAAATACCATCTGATCCGCCTCGCTTCTGGAAGCGTTTGCATTGCATTCATATAAGAATATCTACGCTTCTGCTTCATTCGACAAAGCCAGCACATCAAGTGTATAGTGTATGTAATACAGCCGCAATAATTTGCACTTGTACATACCGGCTCTACAGGCTGCGATTTATGATTTCAGGTGCTTGTCTCCAGCAGCGTAGCCAGGCTGCGAATTACGATAGAATCTCTCAGGCTGAGATTTTATCTTTCCAGACTACGTAATGAATTGATGCATGATCTGTATATTGCATAACAATTGCTCATATTGGTATTTTGATGTTTATAATTTTATAAAGTAGTAAGACAGATAGAGCTTCTTCCCCGGTTTACAGTGATGTCAGCTTATAGGAATGGGGAGTGGGTGGGGGAGTGAAAGCTTTCCAATATAATGTAACACTGACATAATGTTTTTATCATTTAGTATGACCTTTGCCTTTGCGCTCTGTAGGAATGGAGTAAATTTAAGCTGACAGCGGCAATTCTATTCTTTATGTGGACTTTTATCATTTTTTTCAAAGAATAAAGTTATGTCTAAATATTATACAAAATTAACTGAATTGTAAATCATGCTGAAATAAATGAGCCCAGAAAACTGCATAATATTATGCTCCTATGTCGAAAATGTGTGCGGGGGAGGGTTAGTGGTTTGTGCTAAATTCAAAATTACAAGACTTTTGTATTACGAATTATATACGGACATTTTTCCTATGTTCATTATACACAATGTTGCCCTAACGGTTGACGTTGGCCGTAGTGCACGCACATCTTCGAAATAATCTAAGGTGAAGGTGACTCTAAACCGATTGCAAAAATCAGAAACCAAAAATCCGCTTCCGTTCAAAAGGTAATATATCGCGTCCAAAGATGAACTCCAACTCCACCCCCTCCATTGATTTTAGAAAGTATCATCCAGCCATGCATTTAAAAAATGCATACTTTGAATAAATTGATTGAAGCGGAAGTACTTAAAATTCAATAATGATTACATTACTCTACTGCATTTAAAAGCACACAGCATAAAGATTTGTATGTATACACTGCATTTTAGTTATAACATCAATGATGTTGTAGGTTGCTTAAGGTTTTGTTGAGTGGAAGTCATAATATATAATTAATCAACATCATCCTCCCTCTTGATATTATGATCTAATCAATCGAATGCCGCTCTCACCTTGCGGTGGCTTGTGGTGTGATTATACTAAAGTCAAAAGTGCACTCATGCAACATGTAACCATGCTTTGGTATTGGTACTCTAGTTAGCAGTTAGGTTTACAATAGACGAAGGAAATTTTCATAGCATATGCATATTAGTCAGATTAGATAACCAATCTCGCTTGATCTGCAAAGAATTACGCATGTGTTCAATTGTGATTTCAATGAATTGAAATAATAAAAACAGTTTTATTTAGCTCTATATTTATTTCATTGTTTGCATACTTTTAGCTACTTTGCAGTCTTTAAAATACGTAGCTTAGCTGTCGTAGCGTTTTCAATCGTTTGCTCCTTACTATGCATAGCAGGTACGCAAAACAGACATGGGTTTATGCAATTTACAAGTCTGCAACTTTCACACTTGCCTGACTTCGATATTCGCATGTAGAGAGGAAGTTGTAGACATAATAGGAAGCAGGAAAGAGTTTTTCTCTGGGACACTAAATCACTTTTGCATTCACTTTAGTAGATTGCATCTCTGTTTAGAAATTTTTTAAAGCTGCTTATATCTACAAGTACTTGCGCCTGTATACTTTCAATAACTCGCATACATACATACGAATAGCGCAGGAGGAACAAAAAAGATACACTTAAAAATATATAAACTACTAGAGTAGCCGCGTCATTCAGTTTACCTTTTGTTGCAAACTTGTAAAAGTGCTTGTCAAGATACGCAATGGCTTTGGGGATCATGGGGGTGCGGATGGGGATGCACTTCCTGATTCCATTAACTCATGTTGAAGGTCCTTAACATGCTCGCACACAATGTAGGCATCAGGCATGTCTTGTCAATGCGAAAACTTTCTTATGTTTAATTTTATCAAAGTTAAGGGACTACTTATTTTAAACCTCACAATCACAATCTTGATGATATCATGACATGACTGACATGAGTCACTCTGAATTTCTTACTCATGATCATGCAATGTTTATAGCTTGTAATGTTGATTACCACGTAGAGATTTTTCCTTTTCTCTCACCATTATGCGCGGTAAGGACTCATAAAGCGCACAGCTACCTGAAGTTTCAGTCACAGCAGCCAAAATGTATTATGCGTAACTGCCAAAGTTTTGGGAATCTAAATACACGCATATAATATACTCATGTACTCTAAATTTGCAAGGATTCAAAATGAATTACTTGGGGAGCGATACTAATGATTTGGACTTTTTGTTGACCATCACTTCGTTTCGTAATGTAAAAGTGCCATAGTCAAACATCGCATTCACGAATGGGACGCAAAAGAAACTTATTGTGATACAACAGTGAAATGTTATGAGTTCAGGGCCGATTTTTTTGCGTCATATAGATAGTACATTCAATAGTCAAGTAAGAAGGATACAATCTTTTTTGTTGAATTATAAGTTTTTCTTGTTTCAATTTACCTAGGTATGTTACATTTACTCATCCATGTTTATTGTTGTACATGCACATTGCACACATGGGCAAATAATTATTTTACGATTTTTGTGCTTTATTAGTTTGTTGTTGTGTGAGTGCTGTGTCATGATTGATTCCTCAAATTTGACAGGAAAAAAATGCAATATTCGCATCATATAATATTAGTCCATTGCTCTTCAAATAAGTAATAAGCGATTTTCAGTTCACGTAAGCAATTTTTCTGTTCTCAAAATTACCTTAACGTGAGAAATAAGACAGCTTTAAAGCTTCAACTTTCGACTCCTTCACAAACTTACAATGATATTACCTTCTTCAATCCAAATACTTCTAGTGTCTTGAAGCTGACCATAGCGGCCAATTGTTCACTCATTTCATCGATATTACAAAGCAATATTATGGTTCATTGGCCAAAAATTTTGACAATAACCACAAATTGACAACTTTTCTTTTTCCACAACGCAGAGGTACAAATTGGTGTACTGAAACTGAATTTGAATTGAATGTTAACTAACCCAATTCGCATTATCGTTAGATGTTGGATATTTTATTACTTTTAGACAAAAGTCCACATCTCCAAATCGAAATGCATGAAAATGAAAATAGGACTGAAAATACGTAACCTTGTCCAGCAAAAGTTCATAGTTGATAATATTCTAGCCCATTTTAAAATAATAGGAAGTGCGTGCTTACACTCGCCCTTGATATTTCAATTACCATCCTATATATCCGTTTTTATCTTTGTTTTTCAGATTTTGCAAGGAAACATTTGTATTGAAAAACAAGCATCGGGAACACTATTGTATTGAGAAAAAAATTGGGCTACAACAACAACGTGGAGAAACGCCTCTCCTTCCACCATCCACGCTACATTCACGTCAATATACGTGTCAACGTGACGAGCAACAATTCCAGCAACTACGTAACCTGTTTACTTGCCCTTGTTGCGTCTTGTGCGTAGTACCAATCCTAATCCTACCTAGAAAACGAATGTGGCTAGTCTGACTTGACAGTGTTTGATAGCTCATACTTAAAAAATTTCATGCATGCACCGAGAAATTTGGAAGTGTGTGGTAAAGTGAAATGTTAATGTACGTGTATGTTTTTATTGTGTAAAATAAGCCCATACTGGCTGAATGTATGAAATGAAGCCAGGATCAAAAAGCTTTCAATGCGACTAAATTCCAAACATAGTAGAAAGTAGAAACTTTTTGACGAGCATGTTGCTGTGTTTGTGTTTTTGACAGAAGAATCCAAAAAATGTACTGACTTTGCATGAAATTCGTGCATGCATATTAACTGTTTTAGAGCCTTTGGTGTCGTCGTGTATGCTACAATAAAGTTAGTTAGCATTTCATGAGTTGGTTTTTCGTGTAATTCATAATACATTGGGCGGGCATACATACAATAATATTATTATTGTGTCTCTGTCTTCCTTTTTATAAGAACTATAACAAGTCTAGTATTGCTATATGGGTTGCTGCAATGAGCGTGGAGTTCTTCGTCCCCTGTTATCTGGATCAGCTGCATCAAGAAATGGTAACTCATCAGTTCGTGGAAACAACGCAGGCGTGCCAAGAAATGGTCCTCGATACAATAGGAATAAAAAGAACCGGAAGAATGGGGCTAGTAATATAAACGGCAGTAAAAGCAGCATTAGTCATCGTTCTAATGGCTATGACGGAATGACAAATGAACAATACGACGATGACGATTACGATGAGTTTGGTGATGATGATGAAGTAGTCGTTAGATCTTTTGGTTACTGGTGCCAAGTGTTTGTGATCATGTTAAGAAAACTTGGACTCCTCGTGTGGAAAAATCTCCTTTTGAGGAGACGCCACTACATTGTCACTGCGCTGGAAATTTTATTGCCTACATTATGCGCTATGCTAATGGTAATTGATTTACAGTAATTACATGTCACACGTATTCGTTCAATAATTGTTTGTATAAATTTATATTTGTATTGTGTGAGTTTGGGCATAGAGATAGAAATGTTAGGGAGGGATAATTAAGATAATGGCCTTATAGAAATGTCAGAGCAAATGACGAGTTGTAGCATTGATTCAATGCTTTCAACTTTCATACCTATTGTGGCAAAATGAATGACATTTTTGAGGTTTGATTGTTTTATGACTATTTTTCGTTTTGACTAGGCGGCTGGAAAGACCCAGGGGGGCAATAATGGATCTACAGGAGGAGTCAGCACTGGAAATGAGACTATTACTTTTCCAGTTTTTTCAGAAGAAGTAAGTTTTATTGCTGACATTTAACTTCCCTGTCTGGTCATTGATTATGCTTTTGGCTGATTGTTCATCAGAGATGATGATTGGACGATGGGTGCAATTTAAGTCAAAGTCACCATGTTTCTTATTATTACTGTTTTGTAGAAACTACGACTTTTTTTAACCTTTAAAATTTCCTGTCCTGGATGCTACATGGCCTATTCCCCCCAAAATGATCGTACTAAGCAGGCTATGGACCAACTAAAACTAATGCTAATGCTCCCTGATGATAAGATTGGTAACGAGTTCAAAATGGAATTCACTTTAAAGTTTGTTTTTATTGACAGCTATATCGATTTGTCGATATGTAACAACGCTTGTTGTTTTTGCAGAGTTTAGACCATTTGAAAGTGAAGACGAAATAGAGAAGCATCTTGCCAGCTTAAACTTTAATGATACTAGTCGGAGTTTCTTTCGTGGGGCTGTTGTGTTTGAAGATGCGCTTAATGGAAGTGGAGGCACTGTTTCCTACAAGATTAGAATGATTGATGAATTCCACGATACTGGGCTACTTTTCCCCGTCTTTCAGCTTCCTGGACCTAACATAGGTTAGCTATTCCACGACAACTTGTCTTTCAGTGTTTTCAGCGCCTCTTTTTTTTTTACAAAAAGTGAATGAGAATACCGTTATTTTTTCAGAACATTCAAGCAAGTACATAGATGCTGGATTTGCTGGACTCCAAGTTTGTCTTGATAAGATTTTGGCAAACGTATTGACAGGGAAATCATTTTCGCAAAGTGTAAGAATAAATAAGTATTTTCGATGAATATTCTGAAAGGTATGTCCAGTCCACGGGGCGCTAATGTGATATTAATTTTGTTGCATTTTAGCTATCTCTCCAAGCATTCCCATATCCTCCATTTACTATCAATATTGATTTCTCCATGTTTTACTTCATTCTGTTGCCAAATCTTTTCGTTTTGGGATTTATATTTATGGTTCCATCCATTGTGCGAGCAGTTGTCAGTGAAAAAGAAACGGGGATAAGAGTAATTTGATAACTTAATATATTATTGATAAAAGACGATTATTTTTACATGAGCATTTTTAAATGCTATCGTTTTGTTGGAATTGTGTAAAAAAATAGGAACTTTTAAAGTTAAATGGTCTGCCTGGCTGGATGCAATGGCTTGGCTGGATGATAAATTCCATGCTCATCATGATAGTCAGTATAACTATTGTGATCTTCCTCCTATTCTGGACTTTCAGCATTGAGGCAGGAGCTGTTTTAGTCTATAGTGATCCATCTGTTTGGTGGGTAATACTTTTCCTCTATACGGTGTCAGCGTCAGCCTTTTGCTTCTTCATTTCGTCCTTCTTTCGAAAACGTAATGTCAATATCTCTTTAAAGAAACAGTATTTTAAAAATTCAATGAATCTATTGAAGTTAATATGTGTAATCTTTGGACATGCAGCTACTCTTGCGACAACAGTTGGAATAATTCTCTGGCTGTCTTCTTATTACTTTCTTTTTGTCCGAGTTGAGAAAAACTACCAAATGTTATCATTCGCATCAAAGTTAGGAGTAACCCTTCTTCCCAATATGGCACTACATATGGCGGTCAAAGTAATGTCCGCTTTTGAAGGAAAAGGTAGAGAACATGTACCTAATTTGATTCAGTGTTCAGAAAATGCAAATCTGTCACAATCATTGATTATCTAACTATGCGTTACTTCTAAACTTTTAGCTGTTGGCGCACAATGGAATAATATTGGTGAACCTTTAAGCAGTGTGGACCCTCTTACCTTAGGACATGTCATTTTAATGTTTCTAGTCAATACTACCATGTACATGCTTTTGACAGTGTACGTTGAAAATGTTTTCCCATCTGAATATGGCGTACGAAAGCCTTGGTATTACATCTTTCAGGTACCGAATTGAAGTCTAAATAATATGATGTAGGCATTGCATTGTAAGTCAAAGAATAAAACTCAACATTAAAAATTAACCTTACAGTCAAGCACATGGTGCCCACGGCGTGGCTCCATTGACCGATCGTCAGGACCAGTGGATACTGAGCCGGATATGGACAACAATATACCAGGCTTTGAAGCGCAGCCTCCAGATGCAGATATTGGTGTTGACATTAAGAATTTACGCAAGAGTTTTGGCAGAAACAAGGTCGCGGTAAATGGTGTCAGTGCAAAAATGTATGATGGAGAAATTTTCGCACTCCTAGGCCACAACGGCGCAGGTCAGGGCAATTTAGATAACCTGTTACTATTATTTAGATAACCAACAAATATTCAGGGTTTAAAATTTAAAAAATTACAGGAAAAACGACCACCATATCGATGCTAACAGGTAAGGCAACCACTATTGCATATAGCTCGTTGTTGGCATTCATCGTTGGATGTTTGGGTATAAAAATTATCTTTTTTTGAATAGGTTTATTTGCCCCTTCCGGAGGAACAGCTTTGGTTAACGGATATGATATAACCACCGATTTGGACAGCGTGAGGCAAAATATGGGATTGTGCCCTCAGCACAACATGTTGTTTGATAAGTTAACGGTTTCGGAACACTTGCGATTTTTTGGACAGGTAAAGTTATATTATCAATGCATATCGTTTTATCTCGTTCATGAAAAACAAAGAAGCAATTAAAGTTGTAAAAATATATTACATGATAGCTTAAAGGACTGACTGCGGCAGAGGCAATCAAAGAGTCGAAGGAAATACTTAAAAAGCTGCAACTCTCAGAGAAGGAAACAACTTTATCGATGGCCCTTTCAGGGGGACAAAAGAGAAAGTTGTCCCTTGGAATCGCTTTAATTGGAGGAACTAAGGTACAATTTGAATTCTTAAGAAAAATACGTTGTTTCTTGAACTTCCAAGTCTTGTGATTATTTGTTAATCCAAATTGTTTGTTCATATTAGGTGGTCATACTGGACGAGCCTACAAGGTGAGCAATTTATTTGTAGCAAAATAAATGCGATAAATATACTTTGTTTACTAAAGAATTTTATTTATTGAATTTTCTAGTGGAATGGACCCCGAAGCGAGGCGTGCAATTTGGGATCTATTATTGGTAACGTACATTCTATTTCTATTTAGTCCAAGGAAAAATCTCATTATAATAAAAAAACAGTTTTAACTCTGTATTATGATAAATAGGAAATGCGTGGTCATCGAACAATTCTACTAACCACTCACTTCATGGAGGAAGCTGACGTACTTGGGGATCGCATAGGAATCATGGCTAGTGGAAAACTACAATGTTGCGGCACGCCAATGTTTTTGAAGAAATATTACGGAACTGGATATAGTTTGAAAGTTACATTGGACGAACGCGAGCAGCGTGATGATCTCTTGCACTGCGTACAAAATCATGTGTGTAACGCGTCAGTGAAAGCTAAGCATAGCACCAACTCGTCGGAAGTGGTATTGACGCTACCAACTGAGACTGCGACTACGGAAAAGCTATCTCAGTTGTTTTCACAGTTGTCTGACTACAAGGAAGAATTGGGGATAAAGACAATTGGATTGTCACTTACTACGATGGATGAAGTTTTCTTAAGGTAGAAAATTGTGCGTGGACGAATAATAATATTAACAGGCTATGATTTTATCACCACAATAATTTTATTATACCATTAGAGTTGGAGAGTTGACAGAAGATCATGCAAATGGTAACACCCAAAATGGAATATCCACTGCAGACAGCAGCCCAGAACCCAATCATAGAATAACTGATGAAAGAATTAGTAAGTGTTGTCAGTTGGCCTTATCATGTATCAGTTCTGATCTTCCAATTTATACGGTTTATTTTTGTCAAACACCATAGCTCTGAAAACAGATCGAGATCGTGCTCGAGGTCTGACATTGGCAAAAGAACAGTTTCTTGCATTACTGACTAAAAAGTACATTTACACGATACGTAAGCGGAAGCTTATGTTAAGTCAGGTAATTTCATGCCATTAATGTACAATATGTTGATAACAGCCAAAAATACTTGATTCTAAGGTTTAATGAAATTTTAATTGGTGCACTTGCAGCTTATCATTCCGATCGTCATATTGGCGCTTACCATAATGGTAAGTAATGCCAACTTTGAAACTCCGGATCCACCTCCACCACTCAAAGTGACACTGGACAGCTATAGAACGCCTGTTACACTAATTTCTGCACCTGATGGGGTAACTTGAGAGAGATAGTGAAAACTGTACTTCATTAAAAATATTGTGTAAAAATGTGGAGTGTAGTACACATGATAATTTCTTGTTTCAGACATTGTCCACTCAACTAACCAATGTCATTGGACCATCCGCCAGGCAAATTCCTTCTGGGACAACTCTGTTCCAAACAATATCGGATTTAGGAAGGAATGATCTGGCAGCCTACAGAGAGCGTCATGTTGTTGCAGCAGAAACAAATGGAAGTAACTTGAATGCCATGTTTAATACCATTCCAAACCATGGTGCTCCACTTGCCATCAACATTGCCACCAACACGCTGCTGAAGAACTTAGATCCTAGAAGCCCTAGAATTCAAGTAACCAATCATCCGCTGCAGTCTCGAATGGAGGCGTTGTTGGAGGCCGCTAAACCGGATCCAATATTTGCCCAAACAGTCCCGATAATGTTTGCAGTTTTAATGCCGATTGGACTAGCACTTTTAGCCGCTAGTTTCATCGTTTTCCCAGTTGAAGAAAGACTCTGCAAAGTATTTGAGAAACAAAAATATAGAAAACTTGAGAAATCATTCCAGAACATATACCAATACTTTTATTTGAAATTTACACACTTTCATAGGCAAAACAACTTCAAATGATGACTGGAGTTAGTCCCTTGACCTACTGGTCTGCCGCATTCACATGGGATTTTTTCACTGTTTTAATTGTAATCTGCGCGATGACGGCCTGCTTCCCAATATTTCAAAGCCACAATGTCTTTACTTCCTACGGTGGAGCAGGTTGGTTGTTAAAACTAATAATCATACTTTGAAATCTATTGTAGAATTTCTCCAATTTCGTATTCTTAATTTTAATTTTTGCAGGTGTTGCGTTTCTCATTCTTCTCATTTATGGGTACTCGGCCATTTCATTTTCTTATGTTGTCAGCTTGTTTTCCTCTACTGTAGCTGGAGGATTTGCTTTTGTGTCTATAATTCACATTGCATCAGGTAAATTATTACTTTATATATATTTACCAAGGTTTAGACAGTTAATTGATCCTAACATTTAATTATCTGTGTATTTGATTGATTTTTAAAGGAATTGTTCTTTGTGTGCTGGTACACGTTATGGAAATTGGTGAATTGCTCGGACTTGCTGAAAAAGTTCGCTGGGTTGGTCGGATATTTCCAACGTTTGGAGCTGCAATCAGCACAATGAGATTTTCCGAGATTGCATCAAAGAATGGCAGATGCAACATTTTATCCTTGGAAGCAAAACGGCTAATTTGTGATCCAAAGATTACGTCGGTTCCAAAAGAATATCGTGAATGTTGTGGTAATTATATTATCCAATTTTGACTGACCTGATTGTTAAGTGAATTATTGCTTTAACTTTTTCCAACAAAGTTGACAAACTGATCCCATTTTTCTTTCAGATAACTGTCTAGACCTTGGCTCTAAATGCTTCACACCGACTTCTTACATAACTTGGAACTACGAGAAAACCGTTATTGGAACTACCACGGTTCCGGGAATAGGCCAAGAGTTGTTGTACATGGTCCTGATGGCACTCGTCTACCAAGTCATCTTACTTCTCTTAGAATATGGTATCATTCAGATGTTGCTTAACAGGCTATTCCGCACGGATGAGTCGGTTTTTCAGTCTAACGTTAGTGACGAAGACGTTAGCAAGGAATCTCAAAGAGTTTCGGAAATGGTCGCAAGTGGTACGTCTACAAAATTTTACATGATGAATTTACTTATTTTCGAATTTCGAACCTTTAAAATCATTTTGATATAATATTTTAACCAGGAAATACTAACGAAGATGCGCTAGTTGTGGACAACTTTTGCAAGAGTTTCGGCTCGTTTGCTGCAGTGTCAAAGCTGAGCTTCGGGGTCCATCATGGAGAGTGCTTTGGCTTGTTGGGCGTGAATGGCGCTGGTGCGGAGAAAGAAAGATAGAAAGAGATTTTGCGGATAAATATTTTTAAAAAACATTCACGTTTGCTAAAGTTATTTCATTTTCTTCTCCCAGGAAAAACGACTACGTTTAGAATGCTTACGGGAGATGAATATCGATCTCATGGAAATGCCTTTGCTTTCTTGAACACTTTGGAACGAGACAAGAAGAAGTTCCTTTCAAATATTGGATACTGTCCACAGTTTGATGGGATAATTGGGGTATTAAGTGGTAAAGAAATGCTGCAGTTATTTTGCAGACTCAGAGGAGTGCCAGGAAGGTATGGGAAAGTGGAAGCCGACAAATGGTTAAGCAAGTTGGGCCTTCTGGAAAGCGCTGACGTTGAATGTCAGAAATACAGCGGGGGAATGAAGCGGAGATTGAGCGTTGCAATGGCCATGATTGGCGACCCACCTTTGTTACTGCTGGATGAACCCGTAAGACTTCATATTGCATAGTAGCCTACCTTAAAACATGAAGTAGAGAACATCTTAATAGCCAAAGTGTGTTTTATTATTTATTTTTTTTAGACAAGTGGAGTAGACCCGGTTTCTCGGCGTCAGTTTTGGCAAGTACTGGGAGCAGTGCGAGATTCAGGCCAATCCATAATTTTGACCTCACACAGGTAAATTATTGTCCTCGCAAGACATTTCATTGAATTCTGAAGTAGGTATATGTATTTTTGATTTTTTTTGTTTGTCATTTGTGAACAGTATGGAAGAATGTGAAGCCCTGTGCTCTAGACTGGGCATCATGGTAAATGGATCTTTGCAGTGCCTCGGTGGGGTGCAGCACTTGAAAAACAAATTCGCACAAGGATATAGCTTGTCACTAAAATTGAAGCCCATGGTCCCCGTTGAATCTCAAGAACTGAATAGATTATCCGCAGAAATAAGTAAAAAGTTTGAACCTTGTACACTTAAGGATAAGCATCAGGTACACATTATTTTGATAATCTACATACAGACGCATCTAAGAATTCATGCATTGAAATACTTATACTTACTTTGTTTCTGATTAATTGATTTTTTAAAAAAATTCTAGAATGTACTGCAGTACCAAGTGCTAAACACAAGCATTCCATGGAATGTCATATTTAAAAACATGGAAGATCTCAAGTTGAGGTATGGAGAAATCATTGAAGACTATTCTGTCAACGAGACCACGTTGGAAGAAGTCTTTCTCTCATTTGCCAGAAAACAATACGGCAATAGGATCGCTGATGTGTCATTGCTTAAACGCATTATAACTTGTCAGCTTTGCTGAAGATTTATATGCATCTCATGAATTACAATTATTAACGTGATAAAATTAACAAAGTTTCGCTGAGACCTGGTTCAGATTTTTGTTATATTTTACAAATTTTTACATGCAACTCGCTCGTAGTGTCGCACTTGTAGTGATGATGATTAACTTTTTACCATGTCAAATATAACATTTTATGTGCTACAACTAAAAATTAATGTATTGTTTCAGTATTTTACCAAACTAGTTTTCTGGAGTCAGCTAATCGTTGTTGTTTGACCGTCCATTTCTTGTTTAGTCTAGTAGAAATATTTATATTTTATTGATTTAGATACATACCATGCGTAATATTAAATGAACTAGATCGTAGAGATAGAGTAGAAGGAAATTTGTTGCCGTTTTGTAAGCTTGTAATCGCTTAATGGAATTCGATAAGTTACAAACAATATAATTTGCAGGGACGCATTCCTTGGTGCTCCGATACAGTCATTAATAAAGCCTTTTACTATTTTACATGCTTTCCCGTTGAAGTAACTTGCGTATTTTTTTCTGTAAGAAATCACTTTTCACAAGACGCGTGTCGAAATGATGAAGAAACAAAAATGAAATCACATCTTATATAAGATAGAAAGTGCATTTAATTACAATCAGGAAACATCTACAGAATATAAAAGTGAATTTTTCTTCATTAAAATCTAACACCTATCTCACAATAATATAATGTTGTATGTATCTTGTATCAGTAAGCTACATCTTATTCACAATAAACAGCCATTTGAATTTGATCTTTGATTTATATGCTCAGTAAATTAGTCTCTCTAGTCTACCACCGCTACATTCTAATCATGCACAGTTAAAGCAATCTTGTCTTCCTTTTGATAAATATATTCAGATAAATAACACATTATACGTATTTTATAGCTATTACAAGGGCTCAAGTTTTTTTTTTCGCACACCATATATATAAGTAACCTCAAAAGTTTCCATACTATACAAACCAAAATATCAGACCTCTTACTTGCAGTTCCTTCAATAATTATATGGCCGATAAGAAATAGATTTGTCTCGTAGATCGCAGCTAGGTTTGAAATTTTAACCACATTCACATAACAGGATAAAACGAACATTCACTGAACATTACGCATCTTTCCAGGGACATAATTTTTGTCGATAACGGGATCCTGAAGAAACATGTGTAAGCACTTCTCATTTTGCGCAAGCGGATGACCAGCAATTCTATTTAAAAAATTCACATGAAAATATTATGACAATGATTGGTCAAAGACAATCAGTTTCTTCTTCTTTAAATGCATGCCTTACTTATTAACAAATATTTCTAAGCCCTTCCTTCTGTCCTCAATGAAGTCTTCATCATATATGCCATCATCCGATCTTTAAAAATTTAATTACATACAAATTAGTTATGGAAAGTAGTATCGATTTGAAAGTATGGATTTTTGTATCAGCTTTGTTTGGCATCGAGAAGAATCATACCTAAAGGGCAATTGTCTTTTCCACGCTTTGGATGGCAATGGTGGTACAACAATCTTGGAGTCTCGTTCCAATTCCCCTCTTAGCCATTCAAAATCCGAGTATCTTCTCCTAACTGATGATTCTTTTACACGAAAAACTGGGAGATTCGTCTGGAAGAATACATCAAAAAATTTAGTACAACTTAACTGTTAGGAATATTAAAGGGAAATGGTTGAAAACTAATTTTGAAGCAACTCACTCTCAATCTGACTTCATAATCAGTGTATCGTTTATTTCCAATCCCGTGCGTGATTGGATTAATGACGTCTATTTCCAAGAAATTTGCTGGTGCAGCGTATGCATCATCTAGGGTCTGCTTTTTAACGTTTAAGCGTCGAGTGGATTCCATTTTGTGATTTTTCGAGCAAATTAACTATTCTACACTTTCCGTTCTCAAAATTCAAGGTACCTGAAATGAAAGAACAATTATTCATTGCGAATTACAAAACGTTGCCAAACGTTGATCAAACACTATCACTCTCTGCAAATTTGTACATTAGGCTATACTTGTACATATATGTTAATTTTCCGAACTGAGACTCGAATCCATAATTAATTATAACTATAGATTACAAAACCCATGTTTGCAAAATCTGTACTTTCAATTATGACTATACAATAGCCCACTAACATTTACGATCAAATCAACCATGTATCTACATATCTTCACACTCACGCTTGTGGATGAACATTGAATAAATATCTGAACCTAATTACTTTTCATTCCCATTTCTAAATCTGTCAACAGTTAAAAATAATTTCTAATCTGCAGATCTGCTATTTCCTTGCAGGGTAGTTGGTAAAAAAACAACAAACTATTCTAAGGGTATTCTGTATATATTTCCAAAAACGCGTTCAGCATTAAAATTGACATGCAAGTGTTTTGGATGGCAGGTCATGCACTGAATATGACCTTTGGAACAAATAAGAATCATTCGTACATAAAGTAGAATGGGTGAGTGAATAAGGAAATCTACGGAATTGTACTTAAAATTATTCATATATTGAGAAATATTCTTCTAACCCACTAATTCCGCAGTAGAGAACCACCACAATTAGTATTCCACTTCTAGCTTTTGGGGAGCAGCAAACTTATTATACGAAAATACTCATATTACGTGGCTTTTAAAGATATCATGCACTAATGTGCATCTCTATACAGAATGTTGAATGTGCTGAGATAAATTTTTGACTTTTCTCAGAAATGACATGGAACTGGTGATGGTGATTGATAGAGCCACAAGAAGACACAACAAAATGATATGACAAGATTTTTTCACATGCACACAAAGATTATTTTCCTCTTTTCCTGTCCACTAAAGATTTGCTCTCATTGACTGTACAATGACTTGAACTATCTTAACGTAACAATAATTGTGCACATATTATTATTATTATTAAACAAAAAATATAAAAAATTCTCGGATCACCCAAATTCGTGCACAGACAGATAAAAAAGTCATCAGCAGAAGCAGAGTATTCGTTTTAATATATTGGATTACACACATTAAAATGAACACCCACCCAAACTATCATCTATCGCTTATTAGAATAAATAGCACAATGTCAATAAGCTGAAGAGAGCGCTGGTGATGATGTCGCTGCATAAAATGCTTGAGGCTTGCGCTTACAGCAATGCTTATTAATGCTGCACATAACCCAGTAATAATAATTTTATATTATAGAGATGATGAATAACTTTGTATTTTCACATACCATTAAAAGTATTTATAAAATATTCCCCTTTACATGTTATTATGACACAGCTATCCAACAACGTTTGCTGTGTGATGGTGCGGTTGCAGCCAATTTAGTACTGGTATTAAAAATGACTTGAAGATCTTTGTGCGTTAGTTTTGATGATTTGCGGGGTAGCAGTGTATTATAACAAGAAAATTATGTTATCGATAATGTCTGTATGGTAGTCAGCAGGTCAAATTTAAATTACTCAACTGATGATAGTGCAAAAAACATATATAATATTAGTCTGATGATTTTGTTATTGACTTTTATATTGCCTGCGTTTTTGTACACATCAGCTTGAATGAGTCAGGGACACACGGAATTATAAGAATGACGATTTGATACCATTCAAGTGCACGGAAGCTTAAAAAAGTACTTTTTATGCAAGCGAAAGCATTAAAGCGAGAGAGGAGTGAAGAATGTGGAAGCAAAGGTAGGTGAAAAGTAAGCAAGGTGTAGTAATATATGAAATGCATAATTATACGTGTAAAAAATATATGTGCATTTATGTTTCTGTACATCTCATTCTCATCTCCTCCTCGGTTCTCTACTAATAACAGGTATGCTGATCCATTAAATTGCTAACACAAAATGTTGAAAACATCAGAAAAGTTGTGTCTTTTCCTACAAGTTGTTCGTTAGGGGTATTGTAAGAAAGAAGCAATTTTTTACACTGAGATAGTCTCCTTTTACCCCAACTATTACTAAGAAGATTAAATTGTGTACGTACACTGCTGCACACAGCACCACACAACACTGTACTTTTATCTGTGGGACTACAATATAGAATAGTGTGCTGCTCAAGTTTTTACTTGTCACTGCACTGTCTGCTCTGCGTTACTATTACTAATTGCGTTGGAAAGGGTTTATGTGAAAAAGGAGTATATATTTTCATTGTGTAATGTTCCTCGTATTGCATTGTATGAGTAAATGTGTTCGGTTTTTAACATACTATACCCAAGCAAATCTACGCTGATCTGCTAAAACTTTTAAAAATATGAAGCTGATATCGAAACCCACAGTGCATACGCATATAGCACACCATGTCATACGAGTCATATTTTATGACTAATATGTTTGTAGTTCTGTTTCACGTAAAAATCAATTAAACATACATGAACATACAAACAATTATAATCTATGCATATATTGTATGACAACATTTATCCAAATTTTTAAGTTATAAAAATTGGAACAATCGTAGCCTGAAATTGGAGCTTTTTAATGCGAATCACAAAAAACCTGTTTTGTATAAAATTTAAAAACAAATCACTTTAGTTAAATAATGCTTTAGAGGTTCATAATAATGCGGCAACATACAATGCTTCCTTAATTATCTGTCAATTTAGCCATACATGCATCAAATCTGCTCTATCGCCCTATTTCCTAGTAATCAATCACCCTTCAATAAAACACAATTCATTTTATAGCTTACTTCGCCGGCTGTGTGGGTGCATCATGCATAACATATAAAGTAAGTGAAGTTAAGTTGTTGTTGTGCTGTGTTGGGGCAACTCAATAGTATTTGTAGATTTGGTAAACATTCTGCGGTCTCAAACCCAAGATGATCTCGTACTAGCAGTGCAGCGCAGAGAAAGTAAAATCAAACACATTTTCTCTGTTTTTGTGAACGCTTTCACCAGAATTAAACAAAAGTACGCTCTTACATGATTGGAACTTTGGCATAAAGAAACTAACTATAGTTATCAAGTTGCATATTATGCTTCTACAGGTTTGCTGAAAGTGAAAACTTTTCTAACCATTTGAAAATAAAATTAGAATAAGGGTTTTCTGATGATAAATTAAAGTAAGGTACAAGTTAAGGTAAAAAGAAAGATGAATCTTCAAGTACTAATTCGCCAATTCCGGAGCCTTGCGGTGTCAACATCAAGAACTTTTGATCTTTCAAGTAAATACCCGTGTTCAAACTGTCCTAAAAGTGATTATTTAACAAACAAACGATGGAAGTCAGAAGATCGACGAGTTCTGATTCAATCTATGCCATTAAAAGACATGGGTACACAAGGAGAGAAGCAATTGGACGTGGATCTTGTCAACCTTAGGTAGGTAACAATTAATTACACGCATACTATTTTTAATTAGTATAAAAGCCTGAAATAGTAGTGAAACTGACTCAAATTAACTGAGGCAATAATTATGGTTGCAAAGCTAAGCTGTAAGAGTAGAGTTTTAATTTCATTTATTTCGTATTTTATTTTCAGTAAAGAGAATGTGTACCCCGATGCGGACACGCCAAACATGCTGTTTGACGGAGTGAGATTTGCTGACTTGCCAGTTTGTCTAATCAAAGCGTCAAAAAACAACACCATAATTTTTATTAGAGAAGCTGGAGGCGGTCGAATTGCTTATCGATCTTGCGGAATGGATGGATTTAAAAATACAAGGAAGGGAACAAATATTGCTGCTCAGACTACTGCTGTCGCTATCAGTGGTGTAAGTTTTCTGAACTTGCTAACTCCAAGATATCTTTGAATTGAAACTATAAAATGTTGATCAGTCGTGGATTCTTTTGATCCTTCTCCATGATCTCCATTGTTTCGTTACTTTGCAGGTTGCCCGAGAAAAAGGTGTTACTAATGTTCGTGTACTGATCCAAGGTTTGGGACCTGGAAGAATGAGTTCCATTAAGGGCCTTCAAATGGGAGGTTTAAAAGTAGTTTGTATTGCAGATAATACACCTATATCATTCACTGGTCCTCGGCCTCGTAAAGCACGTCGCTTGTAAATTTATCAATTGTTTTTTATAGAAAATATTATGAAAGAATAACCGATAATTAAATGTTTCAGTAGTGAGCTAAAGATTTATGAGTGTGTGCAAATAATTTTCTTCCATACATTTACATTGACCATTTTTTATTCGCATTTTTATGTCACTATTCATAAAAGCTAGGACATGCTCATTTGTCTCATTTCATATAAAAACAAATCGGTTTATAAAAGGACGTATAGCCACACGTAAGGATACATCAAGAATCAATATTTTTGTAATATTTATCACAGATTGGATTGCTATATTATATATTGTTCATAGCTAGTGTAGAATATTTTACACTACTATTTAGCTAGGTTATTACCTGTGTTTCTCATAATTCAACGTTATTTACTAACTAGCAACGTTTTTAATTACCCGATCCGACAAGTTTCAAGTTGCTGGCTTAGTTTTCTGTTCCTATTAAACTAACGATTAAAAAAATACTAATATTCTTGAGTACACAAAATATTTTTCTGGAAATTTCCATATCGGAAGGAAATGAATTTGTTCCTAGTTCCTCCTCTAAGCTAAGTGGATTTAGTGGAGAGTTTCGATACGCTGTTTTTACTATGATTATTAAGATGACTAATTGTATTGTTGTTGTTGTGGATGGAAGCTGCATTAGGCCTAACTTCAAGTCTCAAGTCATTTGGGTGGATTGACGTGTCCAATGCGTAAAAGACATTAGCATTTCCAGGAAATTTGAGTTCCTTATGTGGTAAAATTTGAACTAAAATAAAGTTTTTTGGATCCTCCTCTTCCATTCCAAGCTTCTCCAGTGCGGATGCTATGACTTTTGGTGTGTGATCCGAGTTGCCAACCATTATAGATTTGTACATGACGTCTCCTTTTGAGGGTGATGAAACCTTCACCACAATTGACTCTGGGTTAACCGAAAGCAAACCACTGCCATTTGCGGTAGAATTACTGGAGGTAGGTGAGTATAGGATTGAGCTCTCATTTGAACTTGGTATGGAACCCTGCAAAGTCAGCATATACATAATTATGTAGTGATGTATCTGTTTGGAAGGAAGTATTTTTTAAAATCTGGCATAGATATTTTTTTCCCTTACCTTCCGTTGTAATCCCTGATCGGTGTTTTCCGAGGAAGAATTAGATGTAAACGAGTCATTTTTCCTATGACCTTTGATGGGATTTCTTTCGGGTTGTATAGCCAACGATAGCTCATATGCAACTTTGTCATCTAATATGACTAAAGAGTTGAACCATGCAGTGAAATATGGGTCCTCCTCCAACCTGTAACCTTTTGCAGAACCCTGCAGTAGCTTCAACTGCGAAAAATAGGGAAAATTAGCATTGGAATACCTTAGGATAGATCATCACTTGGAATTGGTAAGAGAGCACATACCTGGGCTAAAATTTCGAATTCCTTTCGACGTTTCTCAAAATTTATCATACTTCCTTGAACACGATCTGGAATTGCGGAGTCGATGAAGGTAAGATCTGTAAGAAACGTTCCTAAATACGGGATTGTTCCGTTTGGAGTGTCATTCTCTGCAGCGGCAGCTAACCTGCTAGCTGCGGCAGGTCCTCTCAATACCCGGGTAAAAAATCGTCGATCTTTAGGACTTTTCGACTGCGTGGGGAATTTTGCCGTGCCCTCCATTTCGAGAAGTGTTCTTTGTGCCATACGGTTGTTTTCTTCGGAAAATATTTGTGAAAGTTGACTATATATTGCGATTCTGTCTTTGGAAATTAAGTTCCAAATTTTGGAAAGTCGGAACACAGGATTTGATTCAAGACCAGAGATTATAGCTTTTAAAGAAGAAAAGTTCTTCAGCTGCCGTAATTCCTACGATATATACAAAGAAATATACATTAAATTATAGACTTAAAACTTTGTGTTTTTTAACGACTTAGGTTAATTAGTACAGCTTGCATGTTTATGTTTACCTGCGCAATGCGAATCCATTTATCCAAATACTTTGCGCGCATTTGAATAGTTGCTGCCTGGTCCAGCAGGATGGTGGCAACGACACGACCAGATAATGCATTGAACTGCTCCACAGTGGCTTGAACAGTTGGACACCCACATCTTCTCTTCCACAAGCCTCCCAGACATTCCCACACTCGAAGATTTAGGAACAACTCCTGTGAATAAAAATAATCCTAATGATCTTACCTAAGCTTACTACAATAGCAGAATTTAGAAACACTTTTCAGCATTATTTACGTATATACCTTATCGAAGAATGTTAACTGCTTCGCGAAATGAGATTCCGGGATGGACAGGAGACAATAGGTTTTAATTTGAAGAGGCGAAGACGTCCTTAAGGAGTGCACGGATGCTGCTTTCTTCATCTTTTTTCTTGTTCGTAACTTATATTGCACTTTGAGACTAAGAGATTTCAAATTCTCCTCATGAGTGAATGGCAGTACAGTCTTATGTAGGCAGTCGTACCCTTCAGTACCCTGCTCAAAGTCCTCTGGAAACGTATCCAGCCAAACATGCATTGCATCTAACATGGCCCTGAAAAAGTGCGAGTAGATTTTTAATTTCCATGTTCAGAAAAAAACTCAATTTGGCTTCTGCTTCAAGCTGTCATTTTTTCACTTACTTTCTGACCATATCCGTTGTTGCACGCTTGTAAATTCCCAGTATTTCACTGATAACCTGTGGTGCTGTGGCAAATGTCCGGTAAGTTGCTAAAAACACACTGAGGTGGGTTGCCTAATTAGAAATGTAAAAAAATCCATAAATGCATACTTCGCTGAGGCAAAATGATCATTGTAATTCAAAACGCAACTGCGAAAAAGAAAGCAGAATATTATATATCATCATACCTGAACATCAGTATCGTCATTCGCCACTGCCTCAACGACTTTCTCCAATGTACCTGCTTTAAGAACCTTGATACGAACAGTTTCCCACATAAGGTGGGCAATTTCTGCTTGACTATCTTCCTCTGGTGATCCTGAAACAGCACCATTTTGCTTTTCCACGCCACCCACTGCACCACTTGCCAAGTTATGGTGACCTCCTGCTTGAACAATTTGTACGATAGCGGAAGGTCGTTGGTAGCGCACTTTCTTCAGATATATCCCCCATATTGCATTCTTCTCCTTTTCCTCACCCCAAAACCGGCAGTTTTCCTACAAATTTACACAAGGAGAACTTTATGTTAAACAACGCACAATAATAATCCACAATGTTCCAGAGTTAATAGATGGACCAACTCATTGTAGTGTCGACGTCGACATTCAATAATGAGAGCATTCCTTCTTAAAAAAATTTACACAAATTTGTGAAGGTGCGTTAAATACCTTCTTCATGAAAACAGGTGGGGGTCGTTTGTGACACTCTTTTTTATTGCTTTTCGTTTTTCTAAACAACGGAAAGCATTTGGCACTGACACAGCACTCGTTCTGAAATGTGTCATCATACGGACTCTTTTTCTCTTTCTGTTGTCGTTGCTGAGAAAACTGAGGCAAGTGTGAGAATGAGCTCTTCTCAGAGATATGGAGCTTGCTAGCATCATTCTTGGTAGTAGGATCCTTCTCATTATGATGACCGTTCTTTTTATTGACGGATTCTACTTGTTGACGATACACATTTTTGACATCATACTTATCATCATCATCAGCAGCATGATTATTACGAGTAGCCGCATTTTTCTTTCGACTTTCTTCAGCTTTTGTTTGCAGGTATAAAAGCTGCTGCTGTGCTAGAGATACTAACATAATATTGCTTTTTAATGATAGTTGTAATAGGCGAGTACTAATTTTTTTTCCAATCAGTATAAAAGAGTAGATGACGCGACGAATTATTGTTGACGCAATCTTTTTACACGTTCACAAGAGTCGTTTTCGACAAGATGGAATGATATTATTGCATTTGAATAGTAATTAACTTTTTGTAGAGAGATCCCATCTTACTGACATCCACAGAATATATATTACAATTTTCTATTTTAGAGTGTGTGGTGAGTACACACGTTAAGTGTGGTATTGTTCCATGGCAGTTGTGCTCTTGTCTTCTCCGCTTTACATAACGCCACTCTTTCTGGCACCAAGAAGCCACGCAAACAAGTTGTTATGATATGTCTTTGTCAATCTCAGCACGTTGTGTAAAGATACTTGATGGCCATGAGCAATGAAAAGAAAATGACTATTGCAAAGAATTGTGAATTGTACGAGCGAGTGTAAATCTACTTCGTGTAGTTAGATGATCTAACACATTTGTCATTTTTATATCTGTAAACTCTTCGTTTTTAACTTTTCCAACTCGAAGTGGTAATATGTCACCAACATGAAATACTGCAATAAAAGTGTAAACGCGCGTCCATGTCGTATCAACTTTCAACTTTGATATCTCTCTAAACTTGAATGAATTGAACTATAAAAATTTTCCAACAAAATGTTCTGTTCTATAGATTATACTAGAAAACTTTCGGCAGGTTGGTTTAACTATCTCGTAAAACTTATCTATCATTAAAATGTCAAATACATGTAGGATAACGGAAGAAAACACGATACGGCCAGACAAATGCATTTATCACGTATATGCATTGATGATTCCTCTAAGAACTGAGAAGATGACACTTCTTCAAACTATTTTTCATGAGCTTCGCCGTATACTACTGAACAATGCACAACATGAGGGTACGTTTCACGATATGCTAATATTATTATTATGCTTCGTTTTTTCCCCAAAGATTTCTCTCATTTACGTTACAAAAAAAATTACTCCCAGTTAAAAGGCGAGACAAGAGCTTTTCTGTCTTTCTTCCATGAGTACTTTTATTGAACTGTTTTAGCTGGACCCACAGAAAGGCACTCTACCAGCTCTACTCATTTTCTTGTCTGTTGTTATACGGTTTGCTACGTCATATTATTAGTTATTTCAGTAATCCAATTTCAACATGGATGGCTTCCTTTTCACCAAACAACAAACAACAATATAACAACCTAACAAAAATTAAACATTGTTTTCCGCAGAAAATTAATATTCGATTGACTGATGTCCTTGTTGACGGTATCCAGTCTGAAGCTTAACAATCGCATGGTTGCTTAATTGTCGCGCACTGTCAACTCTCAGTCGTGTGTGACTTTGCTTGTGCAAATAAATTGAAAATCATTTCCGTAGAAAAGAAATTTCGCTTTTGTGAACTTGAGACAATTAACTTTCATTATAGTCCGAATAAACGCACACATTTAAGTAGGTACTTTCTAATGACAAAAATGCTTTTGAGCATACTTCGTACATTTCGTAGAACTAGACAAAGTTCGCATATTACAGCAAGTGTAAAAGATAATCTGTGTGCAACAGATTGAATACTTTGGAGAGATTGGAGAGAATGGAGTTTGAAGAGGATCAGTTCAATTAAATGGGCTGTTTGTGTTTGCTATAAACGTAAGCGCTCTTTACGTTTCTTTTTCTCAGCTAAGCATTCTTTTTGCAATTTGAACTGCGCGAAAATCTACTCTACAATATGTACATAATAGCAAAAACCTATAAGTATTATACTAATTTGATATCTTCTTCCAACAGAGCTAAATGTCAGAAACAAATTTTTGCTAGCATAACAGAGCTATACAAAAAGCAAACATATTATTGTCCGCTTGTAAATGATGAAATTGGAAATAACGTAATTGTGAGTAGGTAGCCATGATAGATTCAATTCCTCACTCTTTAACAGCAGTCCCCACTGACGCACAGAGCGAAAAGCTGTCGCATTTCAAGCAGTGTTGGAATCTGGATCGAGATGTTGGAGAACGCAGAGTTTGACTGTATGATATGATAGATGTAAATTTGTTGTAGTAAAAGTTTAAACATATTATAATGTCTCTCAAATATACGGTACTAAAGTAGTAAAAATATTTTGCACTAGTCTGCACAACTATTTATATACCTAAATACCTACATATTTTGCATGTTTGCTTGGACCCAGATTTCCAATCTCCATTTTTCAAACTTGACTCTGTTTGAGCTTCTGTTTGTTTGGCATGGCATAATGTATTCGTTTTGTTAAGTTCTAGATCATATTTAATAGCCTGGTCTGAAATATCAATTCTCTGCTAACTGCATTTTACTACTGCCAGCACTTTACCATGAATTCTAACTTGGCAAATGGCAAACATAAACGTTCAATCCAATTACTAACTTTGCATAAACTAATCGAGGTCCAGCCGCAGTAAATAACTGCTCATTCATGCGGTTAAACTTGTTAAAGTTATCACTGACACCTCTCTTGGTGCATGGTACAAATTAATGTCTCTAGTTTAGTTCATGTTCATAGTACTAATGCGTCGTTCATACATCATAGCATTAAAATTTTAGAGTTTTTTTTTCATTATGAAACTAAAATGGTCGTGGTCTTCCATAGGGAAAGGTATTCAATTCATCTTGATATGTGCCTGTATAATGTTACCAAAAGTCAACAGTCATCAATAAGCGTACTGAGTGCTCTAAAGCTGCAGTTGAGGTCAAATTTTACTAGCCATGGCCATGTAACTTGAGCAGCAGAGAACAATCAAGTGAAACGAGCCGAGATGTGCGAGTTGAAGTCAAATCAATAAAAGCATTTTGGCAACTGGAGTCGTAATATATTATGAACTATCCTGTAATGAAAATTCCGTATCATTCATTGCTATTAATACTTAGATTATATTATACTTATTATAGTAGTGTTCATATATGCTATCATAATAAAATATTAAATAGTATGAAGCCCGTCTCAATCTCAATATTATTATTGTTAAAATGAGATCGCATTGATCAATAGAAGTTTGTACACAAAAATTAATTTCTCTGCCTGTCACTTGCACTTTTGTGCTTTTCCATTTTATGCCATCTCTGGACTTTCAACAAAATATGCCTACAAAACACCAACAAGATGCTAGAGAATATTTAGAGTATTAGAGTTCAACTTTTTCAGTGCATTATGTTTACAAAGACTTCTTGAGTATTGAGCGTATAACGCTAGTAAAATTTATATGAAATCAAAGAATACTAATATGCAACGGTGTATATTGATAATCGACAATTAGGGGCTTGCATATACGGTGAGAAATGATGCCTTGGGCCTTATATTCTTTGCAATTACCCAAATACGCACATAATATAAAATGTTGATAGCAAAATACCGAACGTAAGTAAAATAAATTTCAATGCTAAGTTTTTATTGCGCCATCCATAAATGTTGAAACATATATTAATTAAACAATGTTGCAAATCATCAAGCAAATAGGAAAATTGTATATATTTGACACATTAGGGACTATCAGTAATTGTCCAGGTCTAAACTTGCTCGAAATACCTTTAGTATCTATTGAATGTTGACATTCTACATCATTAAAGTAAACATTTGCTTTCCTACGCAAGTGTGGATGGAAATTATATTTCGCAACTTTGAGCATTCATATATATTTTATTTATCTCGCTAAATTAGTTCATTATATTTACTCAAGTTACTAAAACATTCGTTTCGTCATTTACATTTTAAAATAAAGAATTGGATTTGTTAATCGAGTCGGGGAAGATTCTTTGATATGATAATTTAAGGTTATTTGTACAAATATATTTTTTGTCTTTCAGCATAATGACATAATATTATACTCTCATTTTGATGCCCATTAGATCCAAGGACTCTATTATGTTACATGCAAGTTATAGATGAATCGTTAATTGTCACATAAAAAATCAAACATTACTTAAATAAAAAACCAAAGCTCCTAAATTAAAAACTATATTTTATTGGGAATCATGGATTCATAAACCTGGACCTACATAACAAATCAGCTGCATTCTGCATGGCCTGAATGAATGGTTGATGGTTGTTTGTTAGTACATGTTTTCATGTCCTTGGATTGAATCAGTCATGAATGAACGTCATGAACGTCAATCGTAGAGTGAAGAAAGTTAAATAAAATATCGCTTCCACATATATACATACATCCAACAGCCATCCGCAATACATACATGTGATATCCATCATATAATACATGCAGAGTGACAGAACACGTCAAAATCAAGATGCAACCACTGTTTGGTTTAACATTTCCTATTTTTCCTCATTTCGCGTAGATTTTAAAATATATAAATGTAATGAAGATATTATCATCATGAGCCAATGGAAATAGTAATATTAAAATGTAAAGCATATATGTTATATGTACGTGCTTCCCGAAATCCTAAAACTTATTAATGCTAACGCATATTTCACATCATTCACTTTTAAACATAATGTTGCATGAAATAAATGTCCTTTGCTATATGTGGAATCACATGAGAAATGTGGAGCACATAGCACATGTAACTTCCCGAAATCTACTACTTTTTAGGTATTCTGTCATGCAAGTATCAACTGAAGTAAACCTCATTGAAACAAAAACTCATTTTCCTGTTTTTTTCTAAGGAAAAGTGATTTTAGTGACATTCAAACACAGAGTATTACGAGTAGGGAAATTGTTGAGTGACTCATAAAGACATCGTTTATGCAGCAGGATTCTGGAATGCAAACAATGCAAACAGGCTTAAATTCTTATTAAATTATCTCAATGTCATGTACTTACTGACCGGTTTGGTTCAACCCAGCAAATACAATTAACAGTATTGTTGCACAGTTGCATTCTTAAAACAACGAAAAGTATATTGCTGTGGTTCATGAGTCATAGAAGAGCCAAAATTTTTAGTTGGGTTCACAGGATTTTGTTAACGTTATGCTTTTACTTACGGAAAGGGCGATTGATAGAGGCACATGCATGTTTCTGTGTTCTTGTGTCAATGCCAAAGTCAAGATTATGGGTCAATAGTGAAAGAGCTGTACTGTCTTAAGCTTCATTTTACAGACTCATTACATATATTGTACTCAATCAAACAAATGAAACTGAAAAAGGTACTATATGCATAATATGGCCAAGTCATATATCTGTATACGACTGTTTGTTAGCATTGTTTTTTACTTGGTGTTTGTCTTTCATTTACACTTTGTTTCCTCATTCAAACTAGGTATACATCTAAAAGCAAGAAGTATTCATATGTCTTTGATTAGCAGCCTTGCCGTGACCAAAGGAATAACATTTTAAAAGCAGGGCATGAAAGATACAAAGATACTCATTTCGTTGCCTTATTATACATTTTTAGAGAACAATACTTTCATTATGATTTACGATGGTCAACAGAATAAATGAAAAATGGGAATATAATAAAGTTTTCATTGTTCCAGACGAATTCGTTGCATGCCACATACAGCAATGTCAGTACAACGCAACTAGGCAAATGCCGAGTGCCGACTAGGCCAGTGTAGTAGATCTTTGTTTCCGTAACTAGCTCTTAAATGGCCCAGTAAATTTGAGAAATAAAAGATACAAAACATATGAATGAACTTACCACAGGAGCATGGAAATTGTTCTGAAGGGTTTCATTGGGTTCATCTGTTGGCGTGTCCATCAAACTTCTCCAAATGACAAAGAAGAGCTCGTTCTCTGAGCTAATTGATCCTCCAGTAGTCTTTCACTTATCACTTTTTTGTTTGCGAATATCTGCCTATAATATCAAGATGTAAGGTCCTGAATCTATTCACAAACATTTATTCACGCCATGCTTCGTCACACAAAAAATAGCAAAAGTTGTTTGCTCAAGCAGAATATTGTTCAATATGGACATGTAAAAAATGTAATCCCCTTGCGATTCTATATTTCAGTTCGACATATTATTTTTAAATTGAAGCCGATACACTGCTCAATCACTAAAAATTGCTTGATTCTCTGGTTCCATGTTGTTGTGTAATAATGGATAATATAAATAATTGGTATGCCGGAAAACTGCATGTATTTTTCTTGATAACTGCAATCATGTCCAATCACAAAAGATGTCATAATCCATGTTTTTTAGTATGGCGCTATAGAAGGTATAGTAGCTTTTTGTCATCATCATTCATAATAAGAGCTGTAAAAAGAAGAAGGAAAATTATGTAAATCGAGAAAAGAATTAAGATTTCATCATCTCATCATTATCTAATAGCAATTAAAATGGGTTGATTAGAATAGTCGTAAGTATAACACATTAAAAAGGAAGGTTAGGAACCAAACACTTTTTAAAAATACAAATTACAAATCTCACAAGTGCAAACTAAACTATTTTATTTCATCCTACCACACTGAGCTACGTAGAGCTCACACGTGATCATTTGAATTAGTGGAGTTGAAAAATTTCATTGATTCTGGTCAGCATTACTACATCAATAATGTATGAAATGAGGAGCTGATACAATTTTAATACTAACTTTTTAAAACTTAATTGTTTGAAGCCCTATTGCAATGCTATTATTCCGCGTAAGATTGGAATAGGTATATAAATGGTTTTGATGACTGGTGACAGCAAAAACTTTATCGATTAAACCCCTTTTAAGTTGCACGTATCTTTAAGCCATGCATGTACTTGTACTTCATTTTAATATAATACATCGTGCAATAAAACAACTTTTAAAAAATAACTAGGGTAGTGTACTACTCAGATAGACGTTAAGTAGTACGTGCAACTTACTTAATGTCATAAAGAGTGAACGCTTGCAAACAATGTAACAATATGAAACAACAATGAATATGAATGAAAGCACAACAGTGAGATGAGCACACTTATTTACACATGGTTGTGAAGTGCGGTCCATTGGATTCCTTTAAGTGGATGGCACATTTCACCGCTACTGTCATACGATAGTAATATATAATATGCATGTAAACTAAATACCTATCACTTCAAATATTTTTTTTACCAAGAGGATGTCGTTCAAAACGTATCGTTTGAGCCTGTTTACATTGTAAAATAAAAGGAGACTATTAGCAGCGATTTAAGATGCAAAGATACTGAATACAAACATCACACATTTCTCTTGAAAGTAGGCTGCGAGGCCAGTGAGCCGAAGGGAATGCGAATGCATAAATAATATTTCTATAAAAATGCAACAATAATATGTACGTACGGTAATGAATGATACATACATACATGTGTGCTCATCTTTGCAAGGTTTGTGGCAGTCAAAAAACCGGTGTGTCTTCACCACTTTTACATTTTTATTATTACCACTTTTGCATGTGGTGATGAGCACCTCTAGCTACCATACAACATTCTGCATTGAATTAAAAATTTTACGATTCATTTACTTTCAAACCAAAACTCATTGTGAGAAAAGATGCAAAAGGGAGTGAACAGAGAATCATAGAATAATAATTTGGGTTTCCTAAAAAAAAGCGTCATTGCAAAGTTAAAATGTGGCTACAACTACAAACTACCATTTCATACATATAATAGAAGATTAGTTCCTCGTAAGTCATAAGTAAAATGCATGATGCAAAATATTGGTTGTCTGATGACGTTAAAATATTTGAATGCGTCTATAAAAATGTGTTTTAAGTATTATTTTGTACCGAGAAAAGCTGCGTATTGCGTATGTAGGTATACCCTTTTACCTTTATTTTATGGGGCAAAGAAAGCGTGTCACATTTTTTTTGCTGCTGGTAATGAAAAGTAGCATTTTATATTGCTTTATTGCTGCACTAATGCTTTTCATTGTACTTATTGTAGTGAATTTACTGGAACATTGCGCCAGCGGTGCTACCACAAATCTTAATCTTGATATTGATGACATCCGCTTTGGATGTTTTATATAAGTTATAAAGTATGAATGCATATAGAATATTGTACACGCAAGAAGCAACACAGTCTAGTTTAATGTTCAGCATTGCGTAATAAAGGAAGTGCAACAACATTTTTCTGGACTGAGTGACTCTGAGAACCTGATGAAGTTCAAACTTCAGAGCAATTATTATGTTTCACAGGAAGTTCCATGTTTTGTACACCTGTCAGCTATGCTGCAGCCTTTTATATATTCGTGCAATGATTCGCTTTCTTAGCTCACCTCTGGAATGCTGTCGCCTTCCTGTTTATCTAAGAAAGCACCTATTCATTAATGTAAATGAACTGTTTTGTATACCTTAACGTTATACACTGCAGATCAATGTGACTGCATATTTAATCTTTGTCTAGAGACTAAACACGCTTACGCATATACTTTAGAAACATTTTAAAAATCAACACTTGAAACAAATTTGGATAAACTAAACAACGACTTAATAATGATTAACGAATAGGTGCATATGTGCGAATAAACAACTTCAAATTTATCAATGTTTTAATTAACATGGGCATAATATTTTAAAATAGCTATTTATCCAAGAAGATAATCTGTATATTTGATAAACAATTGTTCATCTGATTCTATTAAATAGCATCCATTTTTGTACTCACTAAAAATCTTTTTAAGCAAACGTAACATTCTGCAAAGCATGAAACAATTGAAGCACTTTAATCGTTGGTTCCAGAATCGAATGGAGTGACGGAATGCTGTTTTTTAGTGCAATACAATAATATTTTATGTAACAACCATTGATTCAAACGCAACTCAGGGAAGCTACATAATCTGTCAGACAAGCCATACAATCCAAATCAAAATTTGTGCTAATTAGCTGTTTAGACTAACCTTTATATTGCCGATATATCGCGTTTCAGAATCAATCAAATTATTACAATACAATGCACGCACGTCAATAATATAAGCCAAATCTGGCATTATACGTTATTATAATAACCCCAGTCACAATCACATTTTCTCCACTGCTATACTAGCACCGATACGAGTACAGCTCGTATTAATTGTAACCATTCAAGAGTATTTCATATCGCACAAAAGAGCGTGAAATGCACCGCACTCTGCTTACACTTATCACACTTAAGTTTCTAGTGGGAAACGGATATTGCAACTGCATTTAGTGCGAGAGCACACACTTTAATTAAAATTATTTTGTAGCAGCAACTGGCACATTCATTCATTAAAAAACTGTAAACTGATCTTCTCTCTTGGAATGAAGATTTTGATGAGAAGACGAGAGAGAGAGGGAGAAGACTATCATCGCTTTGGTGAGATTATGAATACGCAAAAATATCTCTTCTTCATCATCATCGCTCACTCACACACGACGGTATATTATAAGCCTGCAAAGTCATGTTATACATTTTATTCATGTACGGTACTGCTTATGAGCGTCTTGAAAAGCAGTAAAACAATAATAGAATCAGAAAATAGCAATGCAGAATTATCGTCTACAATTCTTTGAGTGTTCTCAGCTGTAAGAATTGACGTGCATTCGTGTTACATTACAATGATCATCATGAGAATCGTGGCAGCAACATCGCAGGTAAAAAAACGTAATCTAATGAGTGAAGGTATTCACACATTGTACAGGTAAGTAAATATTTTTATTAGAAAAGATGCACACACATGCTCACTATTTACACATTGAAGATCAGTCCTACTCGTGACAGTTACGCTTTCCACCACACTACTACTACTACCAAGGAACATCCTCAAAACATTGTACATCCATATAAAACCATACTATAGTATGCAGTATTGTTGCTGCAAAATTTATATCGTGTGAGCTTCAGGGGATTTTTTCTAACCATTTAGTCCATAATCCCATTGTGTATTCTCATATACAACCAAAGCACCTTCAACTCCTTCATTACACCATATCATCATCATTGCATACCATCCTGCACAGTTTTGATTTTTACCTGTGCATGTCGGTACCTGTAACTATGTTAGGTACTTTTTTCTTCATACTACCTAAATTGCAATGCCTATTTATTTTATTGTGCCTACACCTTTTCAGTAGGGAGAAACAGGTATGTACCATACCAAAACAACAAAAGGGATGTTGGTGAG